>CAJNIZ010011021.1:0-11461 GCA_905231905.1 Symbiodinium pilosum | reverse complement strand
TTACCTGTTGCGCCTGTGGCCCCAAATAATGCTGGGCAGATTTCCGCAGCACCATCTGAGCCTTTGCCTGTTGCGCCTGTGGCCCCTAAAGCCGAGCAGATTTCCCTAGCACCATCTGAGCATTTACCAAATGCAGCTCCAGTTGGCCCTGAGGCCATGGCCCCTAATGGTGCTGAGACGTTACCGGAGGTTCTGTGCCGTGGTGTCAGCTCTGACCGACAGCCTGATCCATCGTATTCCCCTTCGGAGCTTGATGGCGAGACCCTATCGATGTGTTCTGAAACTTTGAAGGCTTGGCGGTGTGTCATTGATCATAAAATAAACTATATATAAAAAATATAATAGTCAATAATCTATGCAATCGACAATACTTTATATTAATAATGATGTATACGATATAATGATAAAGGAAGATCCCAACATCATGCATCTGTTTCCGTAACATGTTTAGGGTTTAGGGTTTAGGGTTCAGGGTTTAGGGTTTAGGGTTTAGGGCTCAGGATGTTAAATGAGCCTAAACCCAGGGAAAGGGTTCTCCAGGTCTTTGATGAAGCAACCTTCAAAGATGAGATGGAGAAAGCCCTGGAGCTGGGTTGCCCAAACAAGGACTCTGTTGCACTGTACTGTGCAATAATTGGAATTCTGCGGAAGCATGATCCTGAGAATGATATCGTTATTACTAGTACTCTAGCGCTCCCCAAACCCTAAAGCCCTGAAGCCTAATAATAACCTATCTGATTAGACCCTACACTCTGAACCGGGCCCTGAACCCTAAACCCTAAAGCTTAAACCCTAGACGCTAAACTGTAGACTTTTAGACCTACACCCCTTGATGATTGCAGGATGCAGTGATGCCACCTCCGGATAGAAGCGTCCAGGCGTGCCTCAACCGCCGTGACACCGAGGAAATTCTACAGGACTTCGTTTAATTCGTGGGGTCAAGGGGAATTCTAATAATGGGTCCATGATGATGAGGAATTAGAACATAGGGTCTTGCAGGGATGTTACAATTTCAATTATAAGTATCTGCACCTCCACTTAGAATTCTGCATGGCTGGGGTAAAGGCCTCAGGTCATGGTTTTCAGTCATGGATCCTAGCAGTTCATCAATGTGAGATAAAGGGCTGTGCGGTGGTCGGGGTACTGCAGCAGGTCTTGTCATCCAGAATTTTCAAGTTCTTATAATTTGGGAACCCGGCTGTAGCAAAACAACCATACCCAACTCTACCCCTCCAGTACACCCTAGACGATGTACAGCCATATAGAAATGCAGTGTTATCCTAAATACCTTCGGGGGCTCTGATACCTGGCCCTCTCGTATAGGGCCCTGTACCCAGAAACAAAATTATCATTTAATTATTCAAATATTTGTAATCCCCAGTACACTGCAATGTCATCATTATAACCCCCTTGGAACATGCCTGTAAATTATATGCATCCCCTCTACGTAATTAGTGCCAAACATAAACATGGGCATAGAGTATCTTGCCTGGAAGCATATTGGGGGTTGCATCACAACAATGATAACGACCCAAAAGATGAATTGCATCATAGTCTAAACGACTTGACTTCAGGATGGATTGGATCAGACTGATGCTGAGAGCCGGAAGAAGGCAAGAAGAGCAGCATACATGCGAATGTCGCGCTCTTTCGAAAGTCACTAGCCTGATCTGAAACGGGGTCACCCTATATCCCTCACTGTGTAAATCTAAATCCTATATAGCTCATAATATACCCCTAAGGGCTTACAATTATTTGGTACTTGGACCCTCTGGGTATTATAAATGGTGACCCACAAACCCTACACCCTAATAGCGGGCATCGCTGTAAAGGTCCGGATTGCCCAGAGGCAATTGTCAAAGCAGCGGCAGGGCGGCACAGGAGTTCCTTGGATGATCCATTCTGGGTCCGGAGTTTGTATACACTGTAGACTTGATTTCCTGACATGTTTAATTATTTGACTCCCTAGATCGACGTGCGCTCGAAGCCCTTTTCAAGGAGTATACGGCAGCTGGCGAAAATTGGCTGAGGAGTTCCATAGTGTTAAATGCAGAGAGGAAGAAGAAGGTGCAGCTGCAAGGCACGCAACGTTATATGTCATTCAAAGAGCTGAAAGAGCAGTTCGGTGACGAGAACGCCAAGTACTTGCGCAAGGAGAAGAAAGCTCACCAGATGCAGCATGGAGATTTCACGGATGGCTATCCGTACTGGTTCAAGCACCCTGACCTCCAGGATGTGGAGGAGCAAACCGCTTCTACATGTTAGATTATTCTATGTAGCAGGATCTTCATAGATACAGTGCATCAATGTATGCTACAAAATTTAATGTAGCAGGAGTTCGAGCAGTTCCTCATGTTCGCGGGGGCAAGTGTGACAAAGACCAATACGGATGAAACCAGTGTAAATTTCCGCGCAGCTGCCGATCTGGATGGAGCTTCCACAGCCCAGTTCTTGCAACTGGCCTGAGATGACCGGAATTTATTCCATGGCCATGGTTGCAAATTAATATTGGGTTGAGGTGTAGGGCCTGGGAGTGGCAAGCTAATATTAAGCAGCTGGATTTAGCACGTAATAGCCCCCTACGACAGTAGTAGGCTGCCCCATTCGGAGAGATGTCACGTTATAAGATTCATGCAATGACCGATCCTGGCCAAGCCTGATCTGTGTCAAGCCCCTCGAGGTTCTCAAATTATAATGGGTGGACTGGGTTTCTAGACGATTTTGAGGGTATATATCGGGTTTGTATTGCTGTGTATTAGAATGCCCGGAAGTTTAGTGGGCCTGTTTATATATACATCCTTGATACCCTGGCCTTGAGCACCAAGACCCTAAACTTCTTAACTCCAAGCCAGTCAAGCCTCAACCCATGGGCCTTGCCCCAAACCTATATGCACGCCCAGAAGCCTAGAAATCTACCTGTACATGCACGATGCACAATCGCTGCTGCATGAGAACCCAGCTGTGGGCTATCCGGAATGGTGGTTTGATGTTGATCATGGGAACGTGTTATAAATTTTCATATGATCTTATGAATGTGTTTTTGGGTTCTAATTATTCGATACAGCTGGGGTTATACAGTGTAGTGGGTTTGGGGTTTAGGGCTGCAGGGTGTGGACATGGGATTATGGAGTGTAGGGTTTGGGGCTTAGGGTTCTACGTCTGGATGTTGGCGTTGGACTTGGAATCAACTCCTGGCCCTAAGGCCTACATATATGGGATCCTGTATATGACCCGTAGTCCGCATTTGGATTTGACCATTAATGTCCCAATACTTAATAAACTCGAAGCCCCCTAAACCCTAAAACCCTAAACAATTTATAACCCTACATCCCAGAAGTGCCAAGGCCCATGATGATGGCTTCGCCGTTCGAGGCGACAGGATCCGAAGGGTTTCTGCCAGCGCCAATGATCCGGCCGGCCTCGCGTGGGGATGGAGATGCTCTTGCTGGTACCGGTGGTGATCAGGGTGCCATCCCTGGCCATGGCAGGGGGAAATCTAGCAAGGGTGAGAAGCCCAAAAAGGAGCCCAAGCCGAAAGCGGCACCTAACCCTATTCCAAAGGTTTCTGCCAAGATCAAAGATGCTACCACCAAGCAGTTGGAGGTCAATTGCTGGAGAAAGCGCATTGCGAACGTGCCTGTGTCAGAAGTGTCACTGGGTTTGAATTCGAAGTTACGCTTATCTTCACAAAATTTATTGCAATTGTCATTCAACTAGCGATTCAAAGTTTTTTGTAGCTTAGAATCACCAGGTCTGAGGAGATCAAAAAGGGCTATGAGGTCATGCTGACGAGACGGCTTCAGGACGTTGAGGCTGCAGCCCAGGAACTCCAGAGTGTGGTGCTCACAGAGTGCAAAGACCCGGCCCACTATGCACCCTTGCTAGACTCTTTGGAGAAAGCCACTGCGCAGTTCAATCTCTTCATCCAGAGCAAGATCAAGCCAACATTTGTAACTGGACTGTGCCAGAACCTGACTTTTTTTTTTATGAAATTTACCTGATCCTTCGAAACGGGCTTTCAGGATCCGGATAGAGTTGTAATTTATATTCATATTAATTAGTTACGTTGCGTAAGGCGTGTTTGGGATTTTTGGGGTTGTTAGTGCTTGCATGTCGAATTATAAGATCTCATGACCTGATGATGGAGGCCACTATGTGATCTGATGTCCAGGAAATTGTGCTTGCAAGTGCTAGTACGTGTCCCTGACAAGTAACAACTAATTTAATATCAGAGCTTCCTTGTCATTCATTCTCTCTGACTCTAGAGAGATTCTTTAAATTGTAATTATAGTACTATTATAAACTAAAATAGGACCCCTGAACACTTTATACATGTATGTAGCTGATGAATGCGAAAAACGCCTGCACCCCTAAACCTTATACCCTAAACCCTACACCCCAAATCTGCCTTCCAAGGGCGAGCCAGTGGAGGCCGTGAAGAAGCCTAAGGCCAAAGCCAAGAAGTGATGGCCATGTGTGTTTGAGAGATCGCTTCGGGGTCGTCGGGTTAAACCTGGCTTGGCTGCTTTGTGCGAGGGCCTAGTGCTGGGACATAGCACTGCAACCCTTGCTGAAACCATTTTGATAGTAGTCTTGCTAGAGGATTTTGGAACACGCATGCACTGCATGTGTGCCGATGGCTTGATTTTCTGGCCGAGCCTCCTACGTGCACCGGCATGACCATGAGGTAGATCTAAACACGATTAAAATCTATGCCCATGATATCCCTAAGCCCTTATCCCTGAACCCTTATAGGCCCTAAACCCTACAATTATCCTGTTAAACCAGATCAATAATACTATTAAATCCTAAGCCCGGGGTCCCCCCTTGTCCACAAACTGCATACAGGGATTCATGCAAGTGCATAGCTGAGGCTAATTCAGTGGCTAATTTCAGGAGCCATTCTTCAGGTTCCTGTACCATCGCGTGATGATCGGCGCTGATCTCTATACGCGTGCATATATTGCCTAGATGTGCCTGATCGATCTGCTGCGTGTACGCCAGACGAAGGAAAACTACAGCCTTAATTGCCGGGAGGTAGTGCTCTACATGCATGGCCCCCAAGTACTAAATGTATATGATTATATACCCCATATATAGATGCATCATCAAGAGGATCTTCAAGCCTTCCGGTTATCAAGTAGCTACACCCAGTTGTGCAAAATCTCTGGACCCTTCAGGCTTATCATTGTCATGAATTAGCCTCATAATATTTCCCTTCTAACTCTTTTCCAAGAATGCCTGGCAACACCATATTTTTGGATCATCATGTATGTAGGGCACGCTTACTCTAAAACATACAGATGAATGGGTTAATTACGAATCAGGCCCCAAGTAAAAACAGGCATATGCCTCGTAGCCCCCACTTCACAATGAGCTCTGGACCCTTCAGATTTACAGCTGGCAAAAATGTGACTTCATTTGCACATATGGGCCTGTACTCACTGGACAGGCCCTTGGAAACCCATCAGCCCTAGAATCTACAGTAGGAGACCCGTGCCATTGGGTCACTAACGCACGCAGGTTCGGGCCAAGCAGCTGTTGATCCTCACGGGCAAAGTTCATCGAGATTGGTTGAAAATCTGGTGGATTTAATCCGCAAAGGGGTCTGGGCTTATGAAATTATAATGACCAGCTTAATAGGATTAAGGGTCTATATAGGGTTGCAGGTGCACATATCGGGTTGAGGGTTTAGGGTTTGGGGTTTAGGGTTGAGGGTTTAGGTGTTTAGGGTTTGGGGTTTAGGGTTTGGGGTTTAGGGTTTGGGGTTTAGGGTTTGAAGGTTGAGAGTTTAGGGTGAGGGTTTATTATATATATGGAGGGTGTGGGCAAGAACTTAAGCATAATGTTGCAAGTGCATATATCGGGTTGAGGGTTTAGGGGTTGGGGTTTAGGGTTGAGGGTTTAGGTGTTTAGGGTTTGGGGTTTGGGGTTTAGGGTTTGGGGTTGAGGGTTTGAAGGTTGAGAGTTTAGGGTGAGGGTTTATTAAATTGCGTCTGAAACCCTAAACCCGAACATCATCATCATGAACCCACGTGATCACCCTGAGGACCTGAGCTTTGGAGCTGCCCAAGAATGTGCACTTGCCGCCCTCGAGGAGATACCGGTTGAAGTATGGTAACTGATGTTATAAAGCTCTGGAGAAACTAATTCCACTGCAACCCTAGAGATCGGATTATTCCGGAATCCGATCAAGATCATGCGACTCTCAGGACATGCGAAATGTTGGAGTCCTGGCTCCAGATGGGCTGAGGAAGATGGCTGCCGCAGGCGCCTTTGGCGATCATACTTCGAATATCGAACGGGATATCATGCGGCAACTTACCCGCAAAACGAAGGCTTCTACATATAATTTCAGAATTCAATTTTGAATTATAACGGGGGGAAAGTTTATGCCACTTGTGCAAAATCATTGTAATCTCTACCCCAGCCATAACAAGGTTCCAATGCAGGATGTCACAGTGCCAGTTCGTGTAAATGTTGATGGGGTGCCACAGGTCAAGCAGAGGACACAGATACAAGACCTGTTTATTATTTACAGTGTGGTTTAGGGTTCAGGGTTTGGGGAATAGGGCTTGGGTTGACGGGTTTAGTGTTAAGGGTTTAAGGTCTAAGGTTGAGGGTTGAGGGTTAGGGGTTTCAGATTTCATGTGATATTATGAACTACTACTCATCATATTTGCAAGCACTGTTGTAGCGGGTTTAGGGTTTAGGGCGGGTTTATTCAGGTTTTGGGGTTTAGGGTATTATATTATATATTATATTAAAAGAAATCTACGTTGGCATTAAAATACCCCGGGCCAAATGTTGATGTTCTCATTTTCCCGCATGCATATATGGCGCAGGACATTCCCAATGGTTCTTCCTCACTCCCTCATGACGTTTTTGCTGTCGGGCGTCAGCGAAGATCTGCTGGAACATGTGGTGGGGAGTGGAGACTCGATTGCTGAGTTCTGGGAATTTTTGACGAATGCCCAATACAACCCGTGCACGCACACGCGCTGCAAAGACAAGATGCAAACTGTCATCCCTATTGGCTTGCATGGGGATGAGTTTAGATTCACGCAGAATGGGGAGAAGATCCTGGCGGTTTCGCTTAATTTTGTGCTTGGGCACCGCAGGGCTCGCTATCCGTTGTTTCTTCTGAGATCAGTTTCTGAGCGGAGATCTAATATAGCTTCTTTTTCACGCTTTGTGATGTTGCTTGGGAAATAAAAGCTATTATCATTAATTATAAGGCTTGGAGCACGGGCTTTGACACCATTCAAGCTATCATGCGTCCAGAACCTTGGCAGAACAAGTGGGAAAGGGCAAGTTTTTACATGGCTGAAAGTATCCCTATAATTAATACCAGGAAATGTATTGGGGCCCAAGTATGTAGTATAGTATTAGGTACTTGGATCCCCAATAAAAAAAGGGCAGCCTGGAAATCAGCGATGGTGCAATTTTATTTCTTATACTGAGCAACTCAGATCATCCTTAGCCTACATATCTGTTATCATGGGTGGGATCCAATTGCACCGTGGCCGACCGATGAAAACTACGACATTTATGAGAAGCTACGGGGTCTGGTGAACTTAATCTCGGGCGAGAACCAGCGAGATTTGTGCAATGGTCTTAGCTTTGCTGTAGCAGAGCTGCGAGGTGATTGGATGTGGTTTCGTGACCTGTTCCATTTTCGGTGCGGATGGCAGAACCAGGAAATATGTTATTTGTGTCCGTGCCGCTCCAACAACTACATGATCTTCCCCAGCCCTTTGCAACGGCTTCCGCGCCGAGATTTGGCTAGCTTTATGTCGGTTTGCAACGAGGACAGCAATGGATGCAAGAGAGCTTCTGCAGTAATTTCAGTATTTGAAGCTTTTATTGGACCTTTACCCTATAATATTCTTATGCCCTCAGTCCAAACCCTAACCCCAAACCCTCAGGAGAATCCTCAAAAATGGAGGGATACAGAAAAAGCTAGCATGGCCCCTTGCAAGGATGACACATGTACACAGATCAAAAATATGTTGTGCCCCAAGGTGTTGTCACAACATTGCCAAATTTCCATCACACATTGATCAAGTGGTGCTCGCTACACGCTGTGAATTTGGGCATTGCCCAGTGGGTGGCAGCCTCCTGCATTTTGGAGCTCCTGAAGGACAATGTTTAACTGAATCATTCGAATTTCCTAAACAAATAAATTGTTATGGTGCTGGTTGAGTAGTTTCGATTCATGATCTGCTGCAGCTGATCATGTCAGGATCCGAATTGGCCAGCACGTGGCGCTCAACATCTTGATACCAGGCTTATGGTAGCCTTTCACACGAAGTTTAAGGTGTGGGCGAAGGAGCGCAACATTCCGCACCTTGCTTGTTCTAATTTGCAGTTATAATTATCAGAGCTAATTTTTTATAAGATGGAAAAGTGTGATCCATAATCGTACATCGCATGAGGCACTCACAGCCGGTGCTTGCTGGTCGTCATTTGCGTGATTGTGTGTCTGGGTATCCCCAGTTGGCGGCCAAGGGCTATAATGAGCCTGCCCTGCATTCAATACGGTTGGTTATTACAATTATAAACTATAAGAATAATTCATGATCGAATGTGCGTACTCAGGCCCGGGTGATTGTGGCCTGGCTAGCTGATGAGACTTTATTGGCCCGCCGGGCGCGAAATCCTGATGCTCGCATGGACAGCCTTGCTACGTGCATGTCACTTGACATCTGTGAGAATGTATAATACCCTTTATATACTTAATACCCCTAAATTAAAATTTATCAAGGACCTCACACTAAGGTTTAGTTGCATAAGGCTTTGGGACTGAATCTTGGGGGCCTAAACGCTACACCTTTAAGCCTTAAACCCTATAATAATAAGTTATAAAGCCTAAGCCCTATAGCCTTATAATTAGATCCTAAATCCTAATGACGGCCTTCGAATTCATGACCTCTGCTACTCAGGTTTTGGCTGGGGGAGTACTTCAACTTCCTTGAAGGCCATGGCCGATATCTTCTCCCGGCGGAATCTGACGAATTGATGAAGATAGTCGAGTCTTGCTATTAAAATACGCGGTTTAGGGTTTAGGGTTTGCGGATTTAGGCTTAGGATTATTTGAGTACAGGCTTCCCCAAATTTTAAACCCATGGCCTGCAGTGTAGACCAGGACCGCTTTCAGTGTGCGTATGCCACCCTGGCGCGGCAAGCGCATACTGCTGCTGAGCGCTTGTGGCCGCTACGGCCGAAAATGCATGTGTCTAGGCTTTAAATAGCATTTTCTTATTCCAGTACGATTGTAAAACAATTGCACTTAGAGCGAATGTTTTGGGGACCAGGGTCATGTCTCATGGATCATGAGGCTCTACAGGAGCTGGCTTTTATGGCGAAGAATACTGGAGTCTGAATTCAAAAAAGAGTAGGTCTATGGTTTGGGTTTTTTGGGTTTTATAAATTAAAGCTTTAAGTATATTATTGGGCTCAGCTGGTTATGACTATATACGGCTTAGGGTCTAGGACAATTATAGCAGGGTTGAGGTTACAGGTTAGCCTATAGTGCTTTTCAGGCCTAGGATTTACGGTTTAAGGCTCTATAGCTAAGTACATTTTTAATTTAATTTTTTTATTAAGAAGAACTGAGAAAAATGTTCTCGATCACTGGGGACTTCATGATGCCAAGGATTGAACCCCAGGCATCACACGACGTATATAGACGAAGATTTGATGGGGCGCTTGAAATGTCAACTGATACAGATTATTGGTACGTGTTGTGGAGTCATATTAGTTTGCTTCTATATGGTCCTGATCATGATATTCCTGAATCTGTTTGGAATCCACTCTCGGCTCTAGCAAGGTACATCACAAAAGGCCCACCGTAACAGTGTGGAAAAGAGTGTGCTCTCGAGATACTACGCGATGTGTCTTGGCCGGGCCATGTACATCATGCGGTTTTTAGGCCTAGGGTTTTAGGGTTCTAGGGTTTAAATTTATGCACATGTTTTTAGATAAAGGAATTAGGGTTTGAGGGTTAATGGTTACTTATGAATTCATGTGTTGGGACTTTTTTGGAACTTAAGCCCTGAAACCTATTCCAAACAGTAATGCCCTCGTGAACTTTCCACGCCTTGCCGAAACATGAACACTTAGGTGGCACCTCCGCAAGTGAGATCGTCCGTCCACTCTGCATGTACATGTACAATTATATAGTGGCTGCCCCTGAAGTGTACAGTTCCGTCACATGGCTTATTTCAAGTAGCCCTTAAGCTTCCTTTCTGCCGGTGGTTGTCCAGATAGGTCACCTACACCCTACACCCTACACCTACACCCTACACCCTAAACCCCTATAGGGTCCAGATAAGAATTAGTCCCCGCAACTCAGTATGGCTTTTCATCATCTTATAACCGGTTAATTAGGGTTTAGGGTTTAAGGGTTTAGGCTTTAGGGTTCAGGGTTTAGGGTCTCTAGAGGCATTTCATTTGGATCCGCTGGGGCTTCAAGCAACCATATGCCGGTCATGGATCTTAAATTTGCGCGATGCTGCGCCGAAAAATTGACAGTGGGCTACCCCGATAGGATGTACACCTCGAGTTACCCCTGAAATTTGAAACCAATTGCTATTGGGGTGCCTTGCAAGCCACCAACTCGCCAGCAGCAGCGGCGTTGAAATGGCGCTTCGAATGGGTTCGAGGATCAAGGTTGGGTGAGCTGTAGTGGGTCGTACGCTTAGGCTTTCGGGTTTAGGGTCCAGTTAATTGTTTAGCGGGTTCTAAAATTTGATTTTGGGTTTATAGGGTTTTTTTGTGCTAGTATTTGAGAATTTCATGTTGATAGATCAAGGGATCTGGAGTGCCAATGCCTGGCTCGGCATAGCCCAACCGTATACACTGCAGTATACCCCAAAATGGCCCATTAAATATACCCCAATATACCCCAACATGCCCCAGAACCCCAGCAAACCCATGGTACCCACTCAGCTTCGGATTGGAGGGTGCAGGTTTTAGTTTTAACACGGTTTAGGGTTTAGGGTCTAGGGTTTAGGGTTTAGGGTTGTAATTTGAAATTAACTAAGCATTGAAGACGTGACCCCCCTATATAGGTCTTGGAAAGATTTGGGGCAATTTCTTTCCTTAGCTAACTCGAGGGGGGCAGGATCTAAGTTTTAAAGGGTTTGGAAATATCCGGTGCATGCAATTCCCTTCGAAAGTATGGCTGTAGCTTGACATGGGGCTTGCATTTGCTTGAGCACACCGGTGCATTGAATCTCGCAATCTTGAAAATTTTTGTTTGTCAAATAGCAGTTCAAGTCAATACCACATAATGTGAATAGATTTACACCATTTAGGTGCCATGTCACACATGTGTGATGGAACCCGGTGGCTCCTATAAACCCTACTTGTTCACAGATATGGAACCACATATATAAGTCCTCACTGGCGGTACAGTTAGGACCCTCTGGGCAAGAAACAGTAATCAAGTTGGTGC
>CAJNIZ010011017.1:0-11466 GCA_905231905.1 Symbiodinium pilosum | reverse complement strand
TTTTTTTTTTTTTTTTTTTTTATTTGGTTTTGATGAATGTGACCAACATGGTAGTGTCAGTGTCATGACGGCTATTATCTTTGTACCACCGACTTCTCGGTATGGTTGACAGCATCAGGCGACTTCATGCTGGATCGGCTGAAGCTGTTAAACTTGTTTTCTTTGCTCGCTTCCGCCCACGGCCGCTCACAATATCACAAGCTTGGTGATTTCACTCAAGCTGTGACGTATCTTGCTACCTTTGGGAGGGGGGGGGGGCAGTAGCATAAGAGTGGTGGTGATGGGGTGATTGGAACCCACAATAATTTCATCTCCTCAGAATGCTGGAGCTGTGGCTTTGGTGTTAGGATGCTGTAGGGCTGGAGGAAATCAGCGCTATGGCTCGGCTGACAGTTCATCAGTGCTTCTGTCTGCAAGACGCGGACGTGGGCCTTTTGAAGGCCTTAAGCTGCGAGCACGATGAGGTGTACGGGTGGTAGTTGAGTGGTAGTTTTCCGAAACAGGGGGAACCCAATGTAGACCCCAAAATACTAATGTCCCAGTATCCCCATTATTGGGGCCCCCAACATGGTAACCCACACCCCTTATGAATAAGCCCCCTCCCCTTAATACGGATTATACTACAGATCCTGATATTTAGGCCCTTAAAAGGAAGGGTGTTATTAATCATGGGTTTACATTACCCTTGATTTTGGGGAACTCCCAAGTGTCTGCCCAATCCGCCTCTTACTGCTCCCAGCTGGTCGTCCAACGCCAAAACCCAAATCCCTAAGACCTGAAAACTTTAAATCCTAAATCCTAAATCCTAAACCCTAAACTCCAAACCCTAAACTCTAAACCCTAAACTCTAAACCCTAAACCCAACTCTGAAGCCTCTGTGCCCCCCAGTATCGTGGAGACTTTTCGGTCCACTAGGGAGGTATCAGATGCCCAGACGTGGGTCATCTCAAGGTTTAGATACATTCCCGAAGCGTGAAACCCTAACGTAGACCCCTGATTAATAAACCCCCCCCTTTGAGGGCTTAGGGTTCTATACCCCGAACCCTCAACATAGGCCCATGTGTGTAGGGGTTATTGCCTGCTGTAAGGAGTTTAGATCCAAAACCCAAAGCCCTAAGCATATGTAACCCCTTTGCGGAGGTTAGTTAGGCTACAGCTCATGTGTTACAGGCTGCACGCCTTCGATCAGCACTTGAACATGGTGCTTAGTGAGGTAGAGGCTGGATATCTACGGTTTAGGGTTTAAGGTTTAGGGTTTAAGGGTTTGGGGTTTGGGGGTTTAAGGGTTTGGGGGTTATGGTTCATTAGTTTAGGGTTTAAGGTTTAAGGGTCTAGGGGTTCAAGGTTTAGGGGTTTGGGGTTTAGGGTTTCAGGGGTTTGGGGTTTAAGTGTTTAGGGTTTAATGGTTTTCAGGGTTTAGGGTTTGTGGCTTTAGCGTCGAAGGGTCTACTGTGCGAGGGTTCAGGTTTCCTTTGCACGGTTTCTAGGGGAGATGTGTGTGTATATATATATATATATATGTACATATAGGGTTTAGGGGTTCCTGAAAAGGGTTCATGGGATATATATATATATACATACATATAGGTTTATGGGGTTCAGGGTTTGGGTTTTAGGAACAGTTCCAGGTGGGCAACTCCCAAATAAGGCCCGTATCAGCCTTGTATGAGGGTAGTGGGGGTATGAGGGTTATGTAGGCCTCCAATAACAATCCCGCTTGAGAACTACACCTGGAATTCTTTGATAAGGATTCAGGGTTTGCTGAGGGCGTCGTCGTGAGAACAGTCTTGAGTTGTAGCTTATTACAGGCCCCCCCCATAAACAGCTGAACATATGGTAGTTTCCCAAAACAAGGGAACCCAAAAAAGACCTCAAACTATTATAGCCTTTACTGTGGGGACCCTTAAAAGGTAGCCCTTATTCTGGGAAACAGCCATATATTGTGGGAAAGTTCAACGGCAGACCACGGGTATAGGTTCTGGGTTTACCTGGAGGGTCAGGGGGACGTAGTAAGCAGGTTCATACTGGAGATAGCAAGGGTTACCATATGGTTTATAAGGCTTATTAACCTACTTACTAAGTGCAACTAACACTCCAAGTAGGTCTGTGTTTAACTTCGAGAGCCTGGGAATTCCGCCGCTGGAGCATGGGTTTGAGAACGGTGACGTTGCCGGGTCAATGTTGACTAATAGGGATCCTCTATCCTTCGGGCTATGGCGTCTTTCTCTAACTGCCAAAGGGGATATTTTTCAAAGATCTAGGTCATGGGGTTATGGCGTTCAGAGCTTGAGCTCTTGGGTCAGTGTTTGGGAGATATATTCTTGCAGGTGATAAAGGGATTATTCGCACAATCCATGCCACCCTTACCAACTAAGCATGGGTAAGGCTTAGGACTCAGGGCTAAACATAGAATGCTGAATGATTACGAACATTCTTGACTCATATCCCCTATACAAATATACAAATACGGTGTGATATATCACAAAACGTGTTCTCTAGGCCCTTCATTAACTAAGCTTTAACATCTGCTGCGCATCACACAGGGTAGGCCCATTTCCCATGTCGGATCCCTGTCAAAAAAGGCTGTTATTGTGTGGGCTATACATGGATGCCGGAACCCTATAAAGCCTAGGCCCTAAACCAAAAACCTTAAACCTTAAATCCTAAACCCTAAACCCTATGAAGCCTAAGGCCTAACACCCCCAACCCGGACTTAAACCCAAGAGGCAGTTTCTCGACCGCAGAGATTCCTATAGAATCCTTCTGTTTTGTCAGGGTATCTAAGCCCCAAATCCTGAACCCTACCCCCTACACCCCAGGGTGAGAAAATCCGAGTCAGCCTTTTTTGCAGGAGATCTCCTATGTGCGAGAAGAAGTGCCTGGCAAGGACAGAGTTTATTCCAGGGCATGCAGTCCCGGGGTGGAGGGATTTGGGTTTTTGGCTTTTGGGTTTTGCATTTGGGATACGGCCCCTACCTCGTAAGGCTATCTCTTTAAGCGAGTTTCTGATAGAGACCTGTTTAATCCCCTTCCAGTCCCAGCTAACTCCTAGGATTAAAGCTGATAGGTGTCCCTGTGCTTCAAAAGCTTGTTTAAAGCAAACGAAGGTGCTAACAGACGGAGATGCTAGAGTAGGGCAGCATCCAGAGTAACCATTTATTGAAGTCTACACAGCCCGCATGCTATTCGCAGACTTTCCCAATGCAAGCCTGAACTCTAAACCCTTAGCCAACTAGCAATTGTATACTTAGCTGTTCTTCTGGCAGTGCTGCGATTCTCCCACTTTCTTCTTACTAGCATACTTGATACTACTTTCTTTGCCTTCTTTCCATGGTCATTATTCTTCCGATTAGTGTTCCTATCCATATGCTAGTTTCCATAAACAGGAGGACCCCAATGTAGACCCTACTACACTAGAATCCTTATTGTAGCACCTCCCCCTCCCCAAAACGGTGCCCCGAATTTTTGGGAAAGACCCTCATCTTGCCAGTATCAATATCATCGTTTAATGCCGCCGGATGGGCTGCAGCCCCTCGACCCCTGAAGCTCTGAACTCTAACGCCCCAAGCCCTGAACCCTAAATCCTTCACCATCAACCCTGAACCCTGAACCCTAAATTCCCAAATTCCCAAATCCCCTAAATCTCCAAGCCTGAAAGCCCTAAATCCCTGAACCTTAAATCCCTAAACCTTAAATCCCTAAACCTTAAACCCCTAACCTTAAACCCCTAAACCCTCAATCCCTAAACCACAAAAGGATGAGCCGGAGATCAAAGCCAACCGAAGGGGCATCGAGATGATCTTCGCCCCGGCCCTAGTAGTGGATCTAGAGTTGTGGTTTAGGGATGTAGGATGAAGGATTTTTAATTTAGAGCTCAGGGTCTAGGATTTAAGGTTTAGGGTTTAGGTTTTGAGGTTTGGGGTTCAGGATTTGGGGGTTGGGGTTTAGGTTTTGGGGTTAGGGTTTGGCATTTGGGGGTTAGGGCGTCTCGTGGCGCGTGGCTGAGAGTCAATGCAGATGGCGTCACCCCACCGCCAGGGGTCCGTGCATGGCGGCGCATCCTGCACCAAACGACTCTCGGACAATTTTGTTTAAGAATCCATTGAAACTGGAAATTCTCAGCATTCCGCCCGCTATGAGATGTCGCACCACGCAGAACATTTCCTTTTAGGGTTTTGGCGCCCTCAATTCCCGCCTCAAGATCATCGTCCCGGTTCCCAGCTCGTAATAAGCAAGCATCATGATCGGGCCCGCTGCCGGTGGGTCCTCCGAGCAATTCCGCCTCTGGGGGCGTCAGGGCGTCCCAGCCGCCTTCAAGCAATTCCAGGGGCCTCAGGACCTTTCCATGGCCCAAGGCATCAATGGATTTGCAATTTAGATTAGGGCCTTAATTAATCTTGTTATGGACTGTTGGGGGCAGTGCCCAGGGTTAGTGGTTTAGGGTGAAGGGTTCGGAGCTTTGAATTCAGGATTGGGGTTGAGGAATTTTTCCGGCCTTCAGGATTTCTCTTCTTTCATCTTAGCATACCTTGTTGTGAAGAAGTACCCGAACAATCTTGTTTCGATGACAGAAGGGGGGCAGAAGTTAAGCCCAAGTTTCGCCCCACATGGCTAGTGTTTTACTTTGGGGATGTTCTAGCAAGTTTATAACCTGTTTAAGGTCTAGCGTTGTGCAAGAAGAGTGTAGTCTTAGTGCGAACCATCAAGCCGAACACCCATCAAATATGATGTTTCTCCAGGTCCGCGGGGACTCCGTCATTCTGGTGCGCGGACCCCAGCAGCTATCTAAATAGGCCTGAGTTTGAGGAGCATCGCCAGGTAATATAGAACCAATAGGAGCGGATCAAATGGACAAATTTAACATGGAAGGTAAGCTGGAATCATGTCTTGGTTTAGAGGGTTTGGAACTAGGTAAGGTAAGGCCAAGGTTATGACCAAGTAATAACCTACCACCTCATTCCCAATATATCGCAAGTATGTCGTAGTATGCCTACGCTAGCAACGAAACTCAATGGACATCCGTTGGACGAAATTTCCCCTAGTCAGCGGGGGCTCACTACTTGATGGAATTCCTTGCTGGGATGCCTCCAGCGTCTTCCGGGGTCAGGTTTGCTGTTTGGTGGCTCTCCTGCGCATGGTCCTTGACATCACACGATCTTTCCTCAGCCCTGGAGAAGCCTTAAGCCCTGACCCCAACCCCAAAATCGAGTCAAAATATGGCTTCTGGTTCCTCCTGACCTGGGGTCAAACCGTGATGGGTTTAGGGTTTAGTGTGTCGACCGTTGGTTCCCTGCTTTTCTATGGCGGGGTTCATCGGTACAATGCGACCTTGAAACCATTAGACTCCGGCAAATTCAGGTCAACGACACCATGTAGGGTTTAAGGTTGAGGGTTTAGGGTTTAGGGGAGTCTGACTCGCATACACACATTGCTGTCGATCCGGGCCCTTGAAGATTGCAACCCTAGCTCGGAATTCCTAAGTTTGACCCTTGACAGTCGGTCATAGCTCCTAGGTTTATTGTTAGCTTCATTTAGCCCCGTGGCAAACACCGCTGATAAATTCCGGTCTGGTCTTGGTGGAAGTTTCAGGATCTTTACGCTAGGCCTAGGATATTGCGCTATGGGTATTAAAAATCCGTGAACCCTAAACCCCGCAACCCTGAATCCCTAACGCCAAGCCCAACACCCAAAACCCCGAGTCCTAAACCGTATTCTGGCAACTAAAGACCCTCAGCGACATGAGGGGCTTCGGAAGACTCAACAAGTATGGATTTTTGTTTATATTATGAGGTTTTTGTTATCATCATTAAATTGCGATGGATACTGCTGTTTCTGATGTTATGATTGATTTTCCTAGTACTCTCCTTCACATTATTTTCAAATCGCTGCTATTGCTACTGTTATTCTCATTACATATTCTTCTCCTTATTATTTGTCACGCTATCATGATTCTCTTTGTACATTCTTCTTCTTGAATATTCTATAAGTTAGGAGGACCCCCCACCCTGTAATAGTGGTATAATAGAATATAAGGGGACCCTAATATGATCCCTATTATCCCCTGTAGTCACTATTACTGGGCGGGGGTCCACCTAATCTATAAGGTTCTAGGTATTGTTATCATTCCTCTTCTCTGAGGTCGCCTCCTTTGAAGGGCTGAGCCGCGCTTGAGATGACGGCAGCTCTAGGAGTCATAGGCTTTGTAGGATGTCTTGATGTAGCAGGCATCGACTGTTATCTAGCTTCTTGAACGTTGTATCCTAAATCCTAAACCCTAAGCCCTAGATGGAAATTATGTTCCAGGCTCTCATGTCTCCAGTTTCATTTGGACTAAGTAGGAAGCACGGAAGTCATAGCTATGTTTTACCCTCTAGTGACTTTTACATATATACAGTGTACCACTGCAGATGGCAGACCCCCGACCTACGATCACAGCCCAAAACAGGCCCTACACAGACTACTGCCCTCTTGAAAGTGATCTTCTGGGTTTCCATATTGTTTGTGGGGAGTATAGACCCATTAGTACTGGGTATATATTCTCCTTGAAGTACTCGTACATAATCTCTATAAATCATCAAAAAATAGCTCATACGGCATTCCATGATAATTTGCTATTACTAGGCCCTTGGCCTTTGCTAGCACCATTGTGACACCCGTCGATGGAGTCAGTCTTGCACCACCTTACCCCGAATCCTTGGAATTGCAGCTTTCCTGGGTGGTGCGAAGGATACTTGATTCGCCTGAATATTCACAGAAGCTCACAGCGCTACTCATCCAGGTTTTTGAAATGGGGTTCGGCAGAGCGGTTTTCATGTAATGGCTGTCAGTGTATAGTTGCAAGCTTCCTCTTGTGCGTGTTGTTTGCGTAATGCAAGGCCCGAATGTTTGTGACAGAGACCCGGAAGTTGTGACTTCCGCACAAGCGTGGCACCATGACTGAAACCCACAGTCAGCAACCTGGTGCTTGTCTCACTGGAAAGAAGGCTGGCTACGCCTCGAGACAAGACGTGTTACATACGTATTACACTGCAAAACAGAGCGCTGCTGAATCGGCTGCCCGCTCCACCGCCGCAACCGCCCCCACCCTACATCGCCTCGGTCCCGCCACCGGCCGCCCACCGCCAGCTTCCTTGTTGGCCATCACGGCTGCTACAAGGACGACAGTTACCACTACTGCAGTTGCTATTGTTGTCTTATCCACATGCTACAGTCACATTGGTGCCCATGGTTTCGGATTGTGGTTGAAGATCTACTGCTGCCTGGGGGGCAGGGTGAGAGTGAAGATCAAGGTTCATAAGGCAGCGGCTGTTGCTTGCCCTTCGTACCTTGGGTCGTAGGGATTACTGGAGACAACTCTATAAAACAGCTTGTACGAATAGGGGCCCTCCTATGTTAGTATTCGAATCCCCATTATTCCACAATCTTGGAGACCACAATTTTGTCCTTCAGAAAGAATGGTTTTCCGCTGGGGTAGACATAGAGACCTGGTTCAGGGTAAAAGGGTCATGAGTTCTGTGAAAATTTCCACAGGCATGTCCAAATCGGTGGTGCGGGATCGCAGCGGAGTTTTAACAACCCCCAACCCAACCCTGAACACCGTGTTTTTCCAACATATATGATATATGAGCTATTGTCTAAACTCCTAGTATCCCCTTTAAGAAGCCCTATGATAGTCCCCTAGATAACCCCTTTTAAGGATTTTAGATTATAGCTCATATATACATTGCTTCAAAGCCATGCTCAACTCCGAACCCTACACCCTACAAGACGGTGAGGGAAGTGAAGGCTTCGCAAATCCAATTCTTACACCCTGTATTTCCTAAGATGAGCCGCGCCGACTAGGTCCGCGTAAAGGTGAAACAGTTCCTCCTTCAAAAGTGAAGTAGTAAGAATTCCCTAGGATGGCAGAACGCACGATGCATGTGCTTGATTTCTAGATGAGCCTGAAGCTCGGAACCCTAGCCCCAAACCCTGAACCCTAAGCCTACGACACAACCACGATTCGACCACGACCCAACCCCTAAACTCATAAGGACGGAAACTGCTTGCCCTGTCGAACGCTTGTCGCTCCGATGGTTGCGCCATGGGTGGGGCCTGTGGGTCGGAGAGATCGAGTGGCGCACTGGGCCCAGCTGAGGGTTCTGAGGGTTTTGGAGTTTGGAGATAGAGGTGTCGGGTTTAGGGTTGTGGCATTTGGGTTTGAGATGTTGGGGTTTAGGCTATGGGGTCTGGGCCTATGTGCCAGGGGTTGAGATTTCGGGGTAGGGCTGCATTATAGTCTCCCGGACAGGAGCTTGTAAGAAATGCTACCGGTGATGGTGTTTTATGTACCTCCAACCCTAAACACAAAACCCCTAGACCCCTAAGCCCCAACCCTAAACCCGAAACCTTAAATCCTAAACCCGAAACCCTAAACCCTTAACCCCAAAGTGCTCGAACAGTTTTGAGGGTTCTGGCACAAGAACCTGGTGGTTGGATTCATCATCGCCTTGAGAGTCCCCCAAATGACCTCTGCCCCACATGAATGGTAGACAGGGTTTAGGATCTAGGGTTTAGGGCTTAAGGGGGCTGAGGGCTTAGGATTTAAGACTTAGGGTGTGGGGTTTCTGAGATAAAGGTGGGGTCCCCATATCAGGGATGATAATTTCTAAGGATCCATATTGGGGTCCCCTTATATATAGAAACTACCAAAAAACTTTCGGGACACCCTAAGGATAAACATTAAACCACACAGAATCCCCTTCAAGCCTCGGATTTTCCTAGGATCCCGTAGGACCCAGGGCAATTGGATCTGAGTTCCCCTTCCTGCTGTTTAGGGTTTAGGCTTCCTGCCTAAAGAGTTTGGGCTCAAGGGTTTGGGGTTTAGTGGGCAGACCCTAAACCCTGACCCTGGACCCTATTTATATTGAGTTGATTGTGAGACACACTTACACAAGACCATCGCCTGTAATTGATCAGCAGACCGATGCTCTGCAGCTGCGACTGAACGACAAGTGCTGGTTTTTCTATCGTCGGGAATTATAGGGTAATATAGGGTAATATGGGGTGATATAGGGTAATATGGGATAATATAGGGTAATATAGGGTACTATGGAAAAGAAAATGGAAACTACCGGCAGTGCTCAGGACTTAAATTTCTTCAAACAAAAACGTCGCGCTCGTCGCCCCGAGGAGAGTGGTTGGACAAGAGACCAAGGTCTCCGAGGAACCGTACACCCCCACGTTTTTAGCCACCAGACAGCGAAGTGCACTAGATTGGAAATGGAAACGTCTTTGCCCGAACGGTTCTGTCCACAGCATTGCGGCGTCCACTCTTACCCAGACTCCTGGGCGGATCTAGAAAGTAGAACCCCCTTAAGGGCTTCTAGAAATTAGCACTAGTGTAGTATAGGGTACCAATCCTCCCAGGGGTCTGGAGGCAAGTGTCTACAGCCAATGGCGTTTCGTGGCGGTTGAACCTGTGGAGTTGAAATAGGGTTTAGGGTTTCGGGTTTCGGGTTTAGGGTTTAGGGTTTCGGGTTTAGGGTTTCGGATTTAGGGTTATGACTTTGACTGTGTAGTTTTCTGTTTTCTGGGCCAAACGTCTTGATATTGTAATTCCTAGGGTATAAAGGAATATATTGAATACAGGGTGGTTCAAGAAAAGGGTGTGTCAACCCAACCACTGCAAGCAAACATAGAAGGCAGTGAATATAGGGTGGGATGGGGGCTGATTAGATAGATACATGATATATGATATATGAATATAATATTGAGCATACTGTCCCTAAACCCTAAACCCTTAAACCCTAAACCCTAAACCCGAAAACCCTAAACCCTAAACCCTAAACCTGTAGTTGTCTTAGATGGAAGGGCGCTGCAGAAGTTCAAACCTACGGCTCCTTGCACGTAGCATTTCGTGCTCATGTCTGAACCAAAAAAGTTAAGGGTTTACCTCTCTTTTAGAGTTTAGGATTTAGGGTAAAGGGTTTATTAGGGTTTACACCTCTTTTAGGGTTTGGAATTCAGGATGTAGGGTTTAGGGCCCAGCTCTTCCCAGGAGGTCTGAACCCGCCCAGCACAGACGGGGGGTGCGTCGCTGAAATTCTGACCGTTCCAGACGCAATTTAGGGCATAGCTGATATGGGTGGTTGTCAAAATTATGATCCCTTTTTGGGGTCCTTATTATAATACGGCACCTAATATTTAGGGTATCCAAAAAGGGACCACAATTTTGACAACCACCCATATCAGTTCAGTTAGGATCAGCTGGATCTCCATGCTCCGGGTTTAGGGTTTAGGGTTCCTTAACCCAAGCCTAGAGCTTTCGCAGTGCACCGTTTTGTAGCCCGGCGCCTCCATCCTAAACTTCAAGCCCACCAATTTCTTGTGCGCAGAGCTTTCTACAAGTCCGTGATAGGCATACCAGTGATTCCATTTACCTATAGTGTAGTAGTAATTCCTTTTCAACTAGTAGGTAAACTCCAGATAATAAAGCTGTGGGTAAATGGAGCTATAGGCACAGGTATACATGTCACATGTTCGCAAACAAGATCCCCACAGAAAGTTCTCTGCCCTAAAAGCCTACGGGTCCGACGCGTGAAGCCATCAGTGGTTTGGGGTTTAGGGTTTAGCATTGAGGAATAGATCCATACAGTGATCCCTATCTTAGATAATCGCTTATGTTAATCCCCTCCCCTAATAGTTACACCCTCCACCTCCCAGTAAATAATCCACACTTCCCCACTATTTGGGCAAAATCTATTGTCAGGGAGGCAGGGTTTTTAGCGGGGCATGGCTACTCTCCATAGCCCCATATTCCTTCATGCCCTCCTAGCCACCAGTACGCCCTAGGCCCTAAACCCGCAACCCTAAGCCCTAAACCCCACGCCTTCAGCTCTAAACCCCAAACCCAAAACCCTGAGCCCGAAGTCCCCAAAGCCCGAAGCCCTAACCCACCTAATATACAACCCTTCATAACCCCTATACACCGTATTCTAATACAGTAGTTTCCATTTTCTCTTCCATTACCCCTATAGAACAACACCTGGAAGCTCAGGAATGTCCGGCACACGGGCTCAGCTCGTGACCCAGCTTTCGAGGGCCTGGGGTTAAGATCATGGGATCCTATAAGACCCCCCTTTACTTCCCCCCATATCCTAGATTGCCTGTAAATCATCCCTAGTATGGTCTTGTTTGATTTTGGGGAGGGGGATAAGGGGGACGTGGTAGTCTTGCCTAAAGTTCCGAGACAAACAGCGGCCTCAAGGGCTCATTTTGGGGGTCCTAAAATGCTACGTAGACGGGTTTTCTTGGCCCCTGGAGCTATGAGTTTCAGCACCCGCTTCGTGTAGACTTTAGGTGGATCCCCCACCCAGTAATAGTGACTATAAGGAATAGTGAGGATTATATTCGGGTCCTCTTATATTCCTATTATACCACTATTACAGGGTGGGGGGTCCTCCTAAACGAGACTGCACATCCAGG
>CAJNIZ010011016.1:0-11468 GCA_905231905.1 Symbiodinium pilosum | reverse complement strand
CTGGGCGGTGGATTGGAAAAAAGGGGGTTTCAGCGAATGCTCATGATGCTGGATCTACTTTGAGGGACCCTGGAGTTAGGTCCTAACAGTTAGGTGATATGCTACATACATTCAACAATCCCATTATAACTTCGCCGCACCACTTTATAAGTAGGTTTCTTCATCCATTTGGCCCCACAAACTAGCAAGTACGGAGGGCATGGGTTGTAGAGATTTGGAAAGTTTTTGATCTCAGAACACTCAAATTATACCCACGC
This sequence comes from Symbiodinium pilosum, assembly GCA_905231905.1. NCBI lineage: Eukaryota > Dinophyceae > Suessiales > Symbiodiniaceae > Symbiodinium > Symbiodinium pilosum. The sequence continues at coordinate 11,211 of CAJNIZ010011016.1, read as the reverse complement.
TTTCAACCAGAGCTTCCTATAGCTATCATGATGGATCGCGTTAGTGCATCCAAAGATACCTACGAAGCTATGAAATTATGATATGTTATTATGGTCCGTTCCCTGAAAAGGGGGACCCAATATAGACCCCCAAATACTACTACATTATCGGGTCCTCCAAGAAGGACCCACTAATTTTGGGAAAACCCCTTATCAGGAGTCAGGAGTTTCAGGCTGAGGGTTCGGCTCGTAGACATGATCGCGTTGGCGTTTGGGATTTGAAGTGCGGTGTGATGGGATCCGTGGTTGCATAGGCTCATAATATGGGTTAGGGCCTGGTAGGCTTGTGGGCTAATTTTTGGACGTCCCCAATGCCTGAAGCCTAAACCTGGGTTTGCAGTACACCTAGCCACTTGCGGGAGAAAATCAGAAGAGCTTCTTGATCCACAGTGTCAGTGCAAGCTTCAAACCAATTGCGTGTTTGGTTTTTTTGGATGTGCATGATTTCTTGCTGACAGGTTGTTGTGCAAACAACTCGCAAAAAATGAGTCAATCTCATCATTCTCTGATGCTTGCTTCGTTGTTTGTTTTTCTTGTTGTTCGGCGTCTGCTTGTTCATCATTCTCTTTGTCATTGGCGCTGCATTGCTACTTTCTTACTACTGTCATTTCGCTAGCATTACTACCATCTTGGATGCCACCACAACCTGGCCTACCAGCAGCATCATCATCAAGTCCTAAACCCTCAAACCTAGTTCCTCCAACCTAGGCCGTAAAGCCTAAACCCTGATTTCCTGAATCCTAAATACGACACAAGGTACAGTATGCTGCCTAAGAAACCTCATGTGTTGCGCAGAGGCCGGTAAGCCAGAGATCGAGCCCCAGAAGTTTCCGGCTAGCGTGGTTCTCTCACGAACGCTGGTGCGTGGCAGCCCCAGTGGGGCTACGCAGAGAGACTTCTCAGAAAAGGGGGACCTAGGAACCATGCGGGATCTTTGGGCACTACGAAATTGATGATGAGTCTCTGCAGAAAGCGCCACCGTTTCGGGTTGTGGTGTGTTTGCCGCGCTGAGGCCGGGACCCCCCCAAAGGGAAGGGCGAGGAGGGTCGCGAGCCGCTGGACGACGACGCCCAGTGGTCTGACGGCTGTGGCCCTGGGAATTGATTTTTGGGTCTAGGTTTAGGGATCGGACCCTAAACCCTGAACCGTGAACCCTAAATCCTAAACCCGGAGGTTAGGGTGAGGGTGCAGACTTCGGGTTTGATTCATACTGCTTTAGGATTTGGGGTTTTCATCCCCGTGCTATTCACAGTTTGGATCAGGATTCTTTTCACATGTGCTTCTTCACACGGGTAGGTTTGAACATAGCTGTTTTACCCTGAATTCCTCTATCATCCCACCACTGCCACAGACTCTTTAGATAGGGCCCCAAAATCTGCCCTACTTCTGACATGTTGTATTGATTCGCGAAGCTCTGGCAGCAGCTTCTGGGCTCACTAGGAAGGAGCGTAATTCAGCCTTCAGGAGTATAATATGATAAGATGATAGAGATCTTCGAGGGAGAAGACTGTTGAGTGCCAACTTGAAGTTTTTTTCCTGCTCGGATTTGTGAGGCTTGTGGCTTCATTTGGGCAGGCTTACGCTTGAAAACCATGCTGCAAAATATGATGTGTTGAGCTGTCAGAGCTCAAGTGGTGGTGATGTCACCCCGTGGTCGCCCTGTATTTGGAGACAGATGGGTTTCGCTGAGAACGTTGATGACTCTACATGAGGGGTGTCCACTTGAACAGACCACAATTGAAATCCTCATATATGCGGGTCACTCAAAGCTACTTCAAAGGTCAGGGGGATTTAGCAAGTAGACTTATAGCCGCAAGTATACTTATAGTAATATGAGCCATTTACTGACCCCAGTTATCCCCGTGACCCTCCAAGTCGGACTTCTATCTTGGGAAACCTGCCTGTTAGGGGTCATGTGAGAGGCGGGGGCCGAAGGTGCAGTGTTGATGCTAAACAGCATGCATGACTCGAGTATACTGAAGTACCACGCTTCGCGAGGTAGCAGGATTTGGGGTATCAACATTAGTTTGGCAGCCTCCCGGATGAGGTTGAACGCTTTCAGGAAAGTATCCGCAAGTAACAGAGGAAGCAGCATGATTGAAAAGAGTCTTGGGAGGGGCCATGGATGCAATTGCCAGAGAATGAAGCAATCCAATCGGGAATCGCTCCTCCTGACATTCATATGAAACATGTTCCCCAATTGATTTGGACTCCTACAAGGAAAGTTTAATTCTGTGCGTATATCTTTATACGTTAGACACACTTGTCTAGGTAGCTAAACCCTAAACCCTATATAGCCCCTATAAATCCCCTAAACCCTAAAACCTATATAACCCTTGGAAATCCCTTGAAAGGGACCCACCCCATCTTATGCGGGCCAACCTGGTGAGCGTGCTCCGAAGGTGACGTCAGCGAGGAAGAGGACGACGAAGGACTGCCAGGGACACGTTTTAATCCCTATGGAATATATTCAGGTTTAGGGTTTAGGACTTACTATCCATAAACCCCTAAACATATATGCACGCACATACACATATGTATATATATATATATATAGATATAGTATCCTATGTGCTGCTTAGTCTGGTCGCAGGTGGTCCACAGCCTAACTTGAATCAAGCTTCAATCCTGAAACCTAGCCTTGCTGGTGGTTAGTAGGGAACACGGAGGTATAATTTTCATACGAACCGAATATAACATATTCTCTGATTCCCTACTGGCTACCGGTCATAAGTAGATTGAATGATGCAGGGCTTGTATCCGTGCTGTGCTGTTGAGGCGAGCGAACTGTCTGGGAGCGTGCCCAGCGAGAGGGTGAGCAATGGCCCTGGCGACAAGTAGAGGCTTATCCTTCTCGTTTCAACAAAAAGCAGGGAATTCCCGCGCCGCATCCAAATGAGATGTGTAAGGGACCCGGCGCTGCTACTTGAGATTGGAGTGTGGCAATCTTCAGGTAAGGACCCTGTGTTGGACGCTATGCGTACTAATTAGAAGTAACGAGCGCCCCTTTCGCTATGAAATTTGCAGAGCTTTTCCGTGTATGTGCTCCACGCAAGGTACCCAGAAGTACAAGATGTGGGTGCTGATACTGTGTAACTGAGTACAATGCAAGACATATCTGCCACAATCCCGTAGGCTCAACCATATTTGGGTTTCCCGAAATTAGTGGTACTTTCTTGAGTGTCCTTCGAATAGGGATCAGATACATTGGGGTCTGTATTGGGGTCCCCTTTTCGTATTTGGGCCAGTCCTTTTGGTGTTGAGTTGCCTAGTACTCTGTAGCCTGCAGCTGATCACGCCGCAGAGACTCTAAAACCTTAAGCCCTGAACCCTAAACCCTACCCTTGTGTTCCGTTGGGGGGGTTCTCTTATTTTGAGAAATGCCCTCAACCCTAAACTATGTACGGAAACCCAAGCCATAACTATGTATTGGCCTTCAGCTTCTTTCAGTTACTCGCATATACAGTCCCACTTAAGTAGATAGAATATGGGGTAGATACGGATCTTAGTATCATGTACCCAAAGCCATATTCTATGTACTTAAGGGGGACTCTTTACCATACCCTAAACCCTAAACCCTAAACCCTTTCCGCGCCTACCTGGACGATAAGCTCTCAAGACGAAAGGCTGAGATGTCTTATCATTGGATCCAGGAGCCTACTGGTTTGCAAACCCTCGATTATTGAAACCCCTATGGGTTTAGGGTTTAGGGTTTGTAAGATACCTCTGTAGCTTCGATGAAGCTCTATTGGAGTTTCTTAGAAGGCCCAAGTTCATACAATTCCTAGTAGGGACTCAGAATCCCGTTGCAATTGCCACATACCCCCAGGATCCACAAGAAAACAGTTTTGCAAGAAGCTCCAAGTTGGTAGGTGTTCAGAAGTATGGGTTTAGGGTTTAGGGTTTACGGGCCTTTTCATACTAGGCGCAGCGTTTCAATTATCGCGCGGCCCATAGGGGGCCATAATGCTAACATTCTTCCATATCGCAGTCAAGAATACTTGGATCATTGGGACCTAGTAAGTAGGTTTACAACCTCTATAAGCCATACTGTTGATGGATGAAACCTCGCACCACCTAGGGGCCCTAAACTACTGTAATTGCTAGGATTTTTGGGACTTAAGGTGGTGCAAGATTTCCTCCATCAACAGTATTATAATAACCCCAATTATCCCCATCATGAACCTACTTACTAAGTCCCCATGACCCTCCAAGTAAGCTGTCTTCCTGATTAGCCGAGGCAGTACCTGCCGACCCGCGTCTTGGAGGCTTAGGCCTCAGCTGCCCTTTCAAAGGGATCGTGTAGGAGGTATATTGGAGTAGATGACTGTTTTTTCATAGGCTTTAAGGATTGGGGGTTTGGGAATTTGTGATAGATATTGACAGAGAGTGTAGCTTGGGGCCTTTGATGTTTCCAGGGTCACGGAACCGCCATCAAGTCTTCTCAAAGTCAGTTCCAGAACTCTCTTCGCACAAGAAGCTCCAACAGAGGAGTCTTGGTGCCTATCCCCTCTGGCGCTGTTTCATACCTTCATTCGTGGTTGCCTCCCCTGATAGCCAAACAGTTTCACTATTTTGGCAGCTGTTTATCAAACCATGAGCGTCGCCATCAAGTCTTCCCAAAGTTCCAGAACTCTCTTCGCACAAGAAGCTCCAACAGAGGAGTTTTGGTGCCTATCCCCTCTAGCGCTGTTTGGTCGCCTCCCGGATAGCTAAACAGGTCTACTGTTTTAGCAGCTGTTTATCAACTCAGGAGCTGTATCTTGCATGCCTGATCCCAAGCTTGTAGCCTGCTCGGCTGTCCTTCCCAAAGCTCCCAGGTACGTCGCTGAAACTTACGCGCAAGTTCCCCAAGTTGACCTCATAGCAACAAGAGCCCCTGCGAACATCCTGCATGTTGGAGAAACTTATAAGTGTGCCCTGCCACGCTCTCCATGTTTCATGACAGCATGTCCTACTACGTGCCAAAAATCCCTGAGCCCTCATCTTTAGGGTTTAGGGAAAGCCTTAAACCTAGGCAGGGGGAAGCTCAAGTTATCACCCTGTATTATCCTACAGCACCATAGTCTCTCATTGAGCCGGCAGATAGCTCTGATGTTTCGTAGCTATGTACCTGTACACTAAAGCCTGCAAATCCTTATCTCCTCCCAGTTGCCATTTCATTTCAATTTTCTTTTCCGTGAGATTCTCCTGTATTGGGGTAACATATGCCTAAAGTGCCCTGAAAGCTCAAATCCTAAATGATACAGTAGCTTCCATTTTCTTTTCCATTGCCCATTCATAACCTTCATAAACCCTATATCATATAACCTACCCGAACTCAAAATCCTAAATTCTAAACCTTAAGCCCTATATGACCCACCTAGCCCCGTGCAGACTGAGGGTTTGCTGCCCGAAGCCTTGCTAAAGACGTATCGTTTCTACCAGCCTGAATCCCAGTTTCGAGGATTCGGGTTTAGGGTTGAGGGTTTAGGGATTGTGGTTAAGGTTCAGGGATTATAGGGTTTGTGGATTAGGGTTTAGGGTTCAGGGCTTTGGGATTAGGGCTTAGGGGTTAGCCGAATGTAGAAGCCTCAGCAGCCACCTATGTTGCTGTTGCCCCTTCGAATTCCTTGTATAGTTGTAGCTTAGGTAAATCTCCCCCACAGTAATAACCCCTGCATATGGAGTGAATAGGGCCCCTTCAGAAACCTACAAGGGTCTGTTGTGGTACCCATTCTCGCGTTGGGGGATTGACCCAAACTATAGCATGATATTCCCCCAAACCCTTATCCTAAGTAAATGCCCAAACCCAAAACCCTAACCCTAGGTAGGCCTAAGGTTGAGAGAGTTGGGTGCATGTCTCCGCGTCAGACTCCACCGTCACATGTTGATTGACTATCGGCGCCCGAATTACAGCAGTTAACCAAGGGGTTTTAGTTACCCAACCCCGGTAAAAAGGACCTTATAATCTCGTATGGCTATGACTGTAACAGAGTCCTACTCAAAGGTTAGGCTAACTAAAATCTCCTTGCTGAAGCTTCATGTGTTTCATCCAAGTCCGGGGCCACTTCAGAGCATCCGCTACCCAGACCTTTAGCCACCTTGCTGCTTTAAAGGAGATAGTTTCAGTGGACCCCTTACCCTGCAATAGTGACCATAAGGGATAATGAGAATCATATTAGGGTGCTCTTATAGTTCTGTTATACCGCTATTGTTTGGTGGGGTTTCACCTAACGTATAATATAGTTGTGTGCCCTTAACCAGCCTACTCACTGCACTCTTTCTGCAAGTCATTCCTTCAGCTTCTTGCCTCCATTCTTGCCGCTGGGGTCAGAGAAAAGCTGAGACCGTAGCGCTGTAGCAATTGCTCAGGCAAGATCCCTATCTGTATCGCAGATCTTGTGGAGCTTCCGGTAAGTAAAGATCCGCCGTCGCCATGCCAGAGAACAAGAGCTCCCGTGCTAAAGGATATGGGAGTTTCTCATAATGAAGCCCAGATAATGGTAAGGAGATCCTACATTCCAGCCCCATCTTCAAAAGCCCCCATGTTTCGATGTTGTTTTGTAGAGTGGATTTCAGGCGTGAATCTCAAACCTCTTCAAGAAAGACCTCTTGATAGCAGGCGCTACTGTACATCTACATGCCTTGCACTTTAGCTATTCGACCTTTGACCATGGCTCCAGACGTTGATTTTTCCGGCACGGAAGGGCAAAGTGAAGAGGCTTCTTGCCCCAGTCTGAACTATGTCCGAATCTGAATCCCTCAACAACCACTTGAACCTTGAATTGAGACTGCAAGCCCTTGGCTCCCAACTTGGCCAAAAATCGAAAACCCTAAACCTCTCTCAGGACAAACTCATGGCCGCATCGCGTCATCCACGGCTATAAGGCGCATTTGCCCGAAGCTGGATAGATAGGATGCATGGCAGGTCTTTGCATAGCTCAGGATTTATGAAGGACAAGGTTTCGGGTTTTAGAAGTTAACATTCCATTTGATTATCCAACTTCTTCCCATTTGATCCTTCATTACCCCTATATGTACCTACATACCCAGAGGGTCCATATCTACAACTATTAGGGAATTAGGCCCCAAAATGCCATACTATAGAAGGAATTATGGGTCCCACTTCCCTAAACCCTAAACCCTAAACCCCTAAACCTTTAGACCCCTAAACCCCTAAACCCCTAAACCCTAACCCTCTGGGATAGCAGGTTTTGGAGAGTTGAGGGCTCAAGCACTGCAGTGGGTGGGCTTCGCCTTGGCTTGCTATACCTCTGCGGCAATGGTTTAGGGTTTAGGGTTTAAGGGTTTAAGGGTTTAGGGTGTAGGATTTAGGGTTTAGAATTGGCATTCGGAGGTCTCAGCATTGTTGCCTTACTTTGTTTGCAGGCCGTCTGGGGCAAACATGCTAGCTTCTTCTGGTCCAGCACTGGAGCCTCGACTTTTCCCATAGTTATGATAGTATATAATAGTAACAATAATAGTGGTAATACTACTGGTAATCATTATAGACTATGCCACTGGCTGGAGACTGTCCGGGATGATGACATTTTTTGGGGGGTCCTCCCCAACCCAGGTTCTCCTTTGTGCTTCAAGGCAGCTTTCTAAAGGTAGGTGAGGCACCAAGAACATGTGGTTGTAGACTTTCGAGGAGCTTACGTATGGTTTGGGGCGGCCGAAGATGGGCCACTCTCTATCGTTCTGAGGCACACCATAGCAAACCCTCGTTTTGCAGCCAAACCTAGCTCACTTTCATGACGCGCATCACCAGGACCTGTAGGCTCTGCCATCTAGGAGTAAGCCGCAGAAAGCCACATAAAGTCTGTCGGGACTCGTCGCTGGGAATGACTGCTAGCTAGGATCTGCTGGAATGATCAGCTTAGGATCAGCGGCAGGCCCTATGAAAGCTCTCTACTTACGTCAACTTGAACCAGCACAGGATTCCAGTCGTTCATGTAGTCTCGAGATTACTTGGGCTTCTCTGCCAAGTCCCGATGTTTGCCGGGATCTCTTCTTGCTGATGCTTTGAAGTGAAGATAGAATGTGCGATAGAGACCAGTAATCATGGGGCATTCTAGGGGCTACGCCACAGGGATCCAATCCCCCATTCCCTGCGAACCTTTTGTAGCACCTCCGAGCTGAAAAATCGCCGCCGACTGGGCCATGTCCAGAGAGATTGCGCTTCTTAACAGAAACTCCAAGAGGTACCTGGGGGTGTAGATTATTATATAATGGGGATAATGGGAAAGAAATTGGAAACTACCACTTAGGGTTTAGGGTTTAGGGATCTGGGTTGCTGTTAGGATTCTTGCGGCAACCATCACCTGCTTTAGGTCGCTGCAGCAGCAGCAAGACTGCAAAACGCCTTGACACGTTCTACAAGACTTGGTAGTTTCCTAAAAGAGGGGAACCCCAACATAGACCCCCCAAAAACAATAACCCCAAAAGGGTACCCCTAGTTTTGAGAAATCCCCACTTCTGCGAAGACCTGCCCTGCTGCATGTCTTTCGTCTCGAGCAGACTCCCTGGCAGTTAGCAGGGGCCGACTTGAGCCCATTTGGCCATCCCTGCGCCCCACCATGTGGCCACCATTTGTGATGCTTCTTGTGGCGGTGGGGCATGCCAAGGAGGGGTGGAAGCATTCTTTAGTTTGGCTTGGCGTTGCTTGGCAAACTTTGGGTCTAACCCATGAACCATGAAGCTCGGTAGCAGCATTGCAGGATATTCGCACATTTGCAAACACTCGAGCAAATCTTGCTCGAAGCATCTGCGCTTCCAGCAGAGGCATGTCCGTTCCGCTTTGTTGCCAGAATCGCAATGCAAGTATTGAGCAGCATCAAGGCGGTGATACCTCGCAACTGTGGGAGGTTGACAAACTTGACTCTGCACTGCTTCGCAGGCCCTGTAGACAAGAATCTAGTGTAACCTGATGCATTTCTAGGATTCAGAAAATTTCCTTCTTTTGTGAGAATTCTACAAGACCTCAACAGCCTAATCACCCTTATACCCTGCGGCCTCCAGGAGACCATGCACGTCGTCGACCTGGCACAGGCGGACCGCAAACAATGGTGTCATAAGGCAGTTGCAGGTTCATGGGTATCTCCAACATGCAGTTCTGAGCAGGCTATACGTAAGGTAACCGTGCTTGCAGCCCAATTGAAAGGGCTCGGACCTAATTACCATTGTCAGTATGCTCTTGCGGTGACAGGAGTGCGCGGAAAAGGTGGCTAGGATGTCAGCAAGCAGTTGTGCGGAAGTGCTAATAGTCGGCGATGACCGGTCGCGAGGCAAACGTCAAGGTTTCTTGAGTGTTTCTGATGTTGGCAGAGTAAGGGGAACTCATAATCCCTATATAACCCACATAATCCCTGCAGTTTCCATTTTCTTTTCCATTATCCCAGTATAACCCCAATATACCAGTGATTGGAGCAAGTTTTGCAGATTTCTGTCTGAAGGGGCTACAGGCTGCTTAAACCCCCACGACCTTCAACATGATTCCACGACTCTGGTTCCGAAATAATATGAACTATACTCTAAACTCCTTAAACAGGGGGTTATATACGGGATTCTAGAAGGGAGTATTGTAGAGGTCATTAAGAGGACTACTAAGAGTTTAGACAATGGCTCATACAGGTGTTTCTCCCGTAGTCTTCTGATACTCCCCAGGAATCCGTTGGCCCCGGTGGGCCTCCTGTTTTGAGAAACTCTTATTTGAGTCCCTCAATGGTTCTCTTCATCTGGGGAAAAGAAGACATCATCCTGTGCAATCGTACATACTTGACTTAATCATGTGGTGGTTTCCTAAAAATAGGGGACCCCAATATAGATTCAAAAATACTATAAGCCTTATGCGGGACCGCATGTAACTACACCTACCCTTGCATTATCTTTGTATTTACTGCTACGGGCATTGTTCAAACTCTTAAGCAGGAACGCTATAATGCCCCTTGTACATCTCTGGGATTTTTGTGGCTAGCACTGTTGCGAAATCCCCATATCACCCTTGTATGACCCCTACACCCTACGCCTTAAAACCCTGAGCAAAAAACGCTAGGCCCTAAATCTTAAACCTTAACCCTAAAACTCTAACCCCAAAGCCCCTAAGCCTTAAGCCTTAAACCTAAAACCCTTAAACCCTAACCCCAAAACTCCTAAGCCCTCAACCCTAAAACCCTAAAACCCTAGAACCTTAAAGCCACAACCACGTGAATCCATCAGAGTTACTCAGGTGGTTTGCCCGAAGCCCACCAGCAGCAATCCCAATGCTCCAACCATGCCCGAGCTTCGGTTTCTGATTTGGGGTTTAGGGTTTAGGGGTTTAGGGTTTAGGGTTTAGGGGTTGGGGTTTAGGGTTTAGGGTTTAGGGGTTGGGGTTTAGGGCTCAGGATTTCGGACTGGGCTTAGGGTTCAGGGATTAGGGTTTGCTACTGCGCAGGTTACATACGGGTACCTGCACTGTGAGAAAAGTTCAGCATGATATTGTATCTCCCCCCATACACCCCCCCAACATCAGTTCTTCACTTTCCTTTCAAAGGACACCGGAAGGCGAATCACTTTTCCAACACAACTACTGTTTCGGCATGGATTCAGAACCCTAAACCCTAAACCCTAAACCCTAAACGTGGAAGTCATGGCAGGAGGTCATGGCAGGAGGTACTTCGAGGGTCATGGGGGCCTTGGTAAGTAGGTCAATAATGGCAAAGACAATGGAAACTACCATACCATATCTTAGTTGGGGTTTAGGGTTTAGGGTCATGGGGACGTAGCAAGTAGGTTCCCTTATTCACCTACTTACTAAGTCTCCATGACCCTGCAAGTACTCAGCCTCATTTGCATAAGCAGATGCTGCCGTAGCCCATTTGCTGCTGAAATGGCATTGGCCTGTCGCATTTGCTCGGCAGTGAATTTGGTGCATGTGTGTATTGTTGCTGGCTTCTGCATATGCAAGTTTCCCTAAATAGGGGACCCCTATATAAACCCCAAAATACTAGAATCTTCATTATGGGGAGTCCCAAAAGGCTACCCCAAATTTGAGAAACCCCCATATATCTCAGACAAACCTCAAGCACCCCCACGAAGAGGCTGATAATCATGAAAAACACAGGCTTCAGCCACAAAACCCAGCGCCCTACATTCCCTGATACTGGTTTGGATGAATCTCTTGAAGGAAGGGCCCACAATTCTAGAAAG
>CAJNIZ010011015.1:0-11468 GCA_905231905.1 Symbiodinium pilosum | reverse complement strand
CAGCTGCTCTTTGAGTGAATGCTTGGACTTGAGATGCTGAACCCTAAACCCTAAACCCTAAACCCTAACGTTGGTTTAAGCGGTATGGTCCATGGCCGGAGTGCTTTCAGGGAACAACTTTGGTCTTCGGGGCGGCTCAGGTTTGGTAGGAGGCCTCGACTAAGGTTGTCAGACCTGTCGAACCCTGAGTCTAGAACCTAAATCCCACATGTATCCCTACTCAAAAGAGCTGCAACTCGCACGTGGCCTGCCACCATTGCTTGCCTGCAGTGCATTGCAGGTGCCTGAAGGATTAGGAAGCACCTCAGCTATTGTAGTAGAAGATATCTGGTAGTTTCCATAGACAAGGGACCCCCAGATGGACCCCAAAATGTTGTAATCCTGATTGATGATGGTACCACCCAAAATGGATCTCTGACTTTCGGTAACCCCCTGTAAATAGTAGTACTCTTGTTAACTTGCCCGTGTATCCGCAATGCTGTCCCTTCGGGCCGCCTTGCTTGGGGTGGCGTTTTTTGTGACTGCCGCACCAACCTCGGCCTTGCCTATTGAGGAGACGGATAAGGACAGACTTGGGTTTAGGGTTTATAGTCTCCCTGAAGTAGATAGAATCATAATGGGGATCTTGTTATAATATACCCAAAGCCATTTCTATCTACATCAGGGAGACTATAGGTCTGCGTTTAAGGGTTTCGATGTTTAGGGGCAGGGGGGGGATGAGTGTAGGGTTTGTGGGCTTGGGTTGGATTGAATTTCCTTGGGGTTTGTAGGTTTAGCGGTTTGGTTTTGGGTGCTTAAGCTGCTGCGTGAGGACATGCTCTACTGCAACTTCCCGGTGGAGGCCAGCAAGCTCAGGAGAGTTGTGCTAATCGAAGATTGACGGCCCCCCTAAACTGGCTACATTTTGTGTGCAAGGTGTTGCATCAGAGATAATTCATTGAAATGGAAGCCCCCAAAATTCTCAAGTTGCATTTTACTTTCATTCCCACTTGTAGGTACTCCAGAAGTACATTTTTCTCTTTTTGTATTCTGGGGTCCCCTTATTAAAGCTCAACGGAAAATGGTACCCTTATTATTAAGGGCTTGCTGGGGAACCTAGAAACCCTAAACCCTGAATCCTAAACCCTACAATCTAAATTCCCATCCAGGCCTGCTTAGGCTGCCACTCTTTTTTAGGGTGCTTGGACCCAGAATTACACCCAGCAGCTACGAAACCCTGCGCCGAGCGACCTTGTGCTCAGAGGGCCGCCTGGTGCCAGGCTCCCTTTTCCGAAAAAGCTGAGATCTGGGGTCCAAATCCTAAACCCTAAACCCTATATACCCTAAACCCAAAACCCTAAACCCAAAGCTCTAAACCCTAAACCCTGAACCGCAGGCTCTGTAAGGGCCTGGAGGCCCTGGAGTGAAGGGTTGTGGAGGCCCACCGTGAAGGTCATCTGAGGTCCCTTTCAGGGCCTCCGGCGTGCCTGGTGTTTCGATTTCATGCCAGAAGTTTAAAGAAGGGTGGTTTGTTTAGGGTTTAGGGTTTAGGGTTTAGGGTTTAGGGGTGCAACCGGCCGAAACCCGAGAAGGAAGAAAGTTGGGTGGATGCCTGGGTAGGCAGGGGGTGGAAGCAATAAACCAATTGGGCATGAGAAGATATGCCACCCCTGAGTGTGTCGGAGTGCTATTTCTACATGAGCTATAGTCTAAACTCCTTAAAGGGTGCTTATATGGGGGATTAGATAGGGGACTATTATGCGGTTTATTAAGGGGGATACTAGGAGTTTAGACTATGGCTTACAGATTATTTCCAGCTGCCCCGCAACAAGACGCCCTAAACCTTAAAGCCTAAACTCTATACGCTAAAGCCCAAACCCTAAGCCCAAACCCTTACTGTAGTTTTTTGGGTTTAGGGTTTGGTCTGGGTCCCCAAGCCCGAAGCCTCAAATCCAGAGCCCCCTGAACCAGTGACTGGGTCATTGTTAAGGAACCCAAATACAGCTACCGCAAGATGGATACATAGTAAATCATGTGCTTTCATTAAAACTGTAACTTAGTGGGCCACCTTCTTGAATCACGCATCAGGCCCTAAATCCAAGACCCCAAATCCTCAACCCTAAAACAAAAACCCCTAAACCCTAAACCCCTAAACCCCTAAATCCCCTAAACCTCCTAACCCTTAAATCACCTAAACCCTAACCTAAAACCCAGCTCAATAACCCCAGGAGCTACTTAAATCCCAAGCTGGAGCCGGAGCTTTTCGATGGCAAGGCTTGGGTTACAGCCATGGTCTTTGAAGTCGCTTGCCTGGAAGAGCTTCAGGTTTAGGGCCCGGGGTTGGGGTACATGGGTTTAGGGTCCATGGCTGCTGTAGAGTTTTTGAGATGCAGGCTTTAAGGTTTAGGAAGCAGAGGTAATTGGTGAGAGGCTCAAAACTTTTTAGCGCGAACCCGCGAGGGTGCTCAGGAGATTCAGTTCTACAGAGATGACGTGTTTTCAGTAGGATTTAGGGTATAGGCTATCTGTGTAAGATACCTGTATGCTGTTCCCAGTGGTCCCACTCCTAAGCGCACCGCATTTCAACACTGAACTTTATGCTTTTCCTCGATTCTACAGTGCCCAACTTCTGCAGATTTTGATTATTCCTATGAGGGCCTGTGTAGTGTCCATGTAATCCTTAGATATCCCTGGGGTGCTACCGGCATCTTGTTTTGAGAAGCTAACATGTGATGTTTGAGGTCTCTTCTCTGAAGCTCAAGACTCCACTGGGCAAGCTCCCCTTAGGGGGCGGCTCCGAACTTTTCAAGCTCACCACGAATGTGGTGCGGACGGAGAATGGAGACAAGGACGATTGCAGGGCTTAGTTGGTTTCAGGCGTAGAATGAGGGATCTTGCACGTGCCCTGAACCCAGAACCCCAAAACTCAAGCGTGGCCTGGTGTCACAAGATTGGGGGAGACCTCGAAATGGGGTGGCAGCAATGCAAGAAGGGCATTTTCATAGAGTTTAGGGTCTAGGGCTCGGAACATTGTATTATTGTGGAATATGCAGCCTGAAAATCGTGACAGTGGTTGCCCCTGGTGGGACTTTAGTTGCTATCTATATAGTCATGCTCTGTCTTGAGTATTGGTATGATCATTTGCATCCATCATCGCGAGGGTCCGACACCTTCATTCGCATCCCTAAAGCCATAAACCCTCGAACTTTACAGCCCCCAAACCCAAATTCCTAAATGCAAACCCCCGACAATCTCAAGCCTCCAATGGCCAAAGCTTTTAGCCCCATAGCCCCGGAGCCTCAAAATCGAAGGCGCCCAAACCCAAAGCGCCAAAGCCTTCAACATGCAACCCCCGAAGCCTCCGAAGCCGAAAATGTTAAACGCTCAAGAAATAGGGGATGTATAGGGGTTAATGGAAAAGAACATGGGAACTACTATAGTATATATGGGATGTATAGGGGTAAATAGGGGATATGATGGGTGTATATGGGTATAGTGGAAACCCTTACATCCCCTAAACCCTCATCCCAAGAGGCTTTAGGGTTTAGGGTTTCAGTAAACCCTAAACCCTAAAGCCTAAACCCTAAACCCTAAACCCTAAACCCTAAAGCCTAAACCCTAAACCCTAAACCCTAAGCCCTAAACCCTAAACCCTAAAGGGCTACCTTCTCATGGACTTGGATTTTCCAGATGGAGCGCAGGGCTGGGTCCAGGAGATGCTGGGCTTAGGATTTAAGGCTTGGGTATATGGGGGTTTTATAGGGATACTGGAAAACTAAATGCAAACTACTACTTAGGGATTTGGGGATTTAGGGCTTTAGGATTCAGGGTTTAGGGAATTTAGGGGGTTTAGGGGATTTAAGGGTTTAGGGGATTTAAGGGATTTAGGGGATTTAGGGGTTTGGGGGATGTTGGGTTTTGGGGAATGTAGGGATTTAGGGGTTTAGGGGATTTAGGGATTTAGAGGTTTAGGGGATTTAGGGATTTAGGGGTTTGGGATTTAGGGTTTAAGGATTCTTTTTCTGAGGGGTTGTTGTTCTGTTAGAAGGAACAGGTTCCCATGCAAGGCGTTATAGGGGTTATTATAGAGATGAAAAGGGATCATGATGGAAAAGAAAATGGATATTACTTGATATTACTATTCAAGGCTTCATAGGGTCTAGAAGGTTCAGGGTTAAAGGCTCAAGGCTCAGGGCTGTGCTTTGGGTTATCCTATGTCATCCCTTCCACTGAATATTCAACATCCCCAGCCCCTAATATTAAATACGGTCCCTCAGTATTCATGCTCTCTTAAATGGGTGGTTGTCAAAATTATGATCCCTTTATGGGTACCCTAAGATTAGGAACCGTATTCTGATAGGGATCCAAAAAGGGACCATAATTTCGATAACCACCCCTTTGGCTTATTTTGCTAAGGGGAGCGCTGTTTGATGTTCAGGGAAGGAGCTACTTGTTTTCAGCAGTTGGAAAAAGGCACCCCTAAGCAAACGGATCCTTAATGCTGAGCTGCTCAGCTCTAAACCCGTAGGCCTAAACAGGTCTGAGGGCTTCAAACAAGGCCCCCCAAAGTACCCCCCAAAAAATTGGAGCCCCTGATGTTTGGAAATCTTACGCCCTATACATATATCCTTACATGTACTTACACATCCACGTATCCCGATATATCCCTATCTATCCCAAGCTATCACCCTGCATCGGTATAACCCTAAGCCCTAAAGCCTGAAGCTCAATGAAACAGCCGAGGATGGGTTGCAGCGCCACCCAGCCTGGTGTCCGTTGCGGCGAGGCAAAGAAAGCTAGGATTTAGGCTTTGGGGTTTGAGGTTTAGGGTTTAGGGTCGAAGTTTTCAGGTGTGGGGTTTAGGTTTTGGGGTTTTCAGGGATGAGGTTTTCTGGACATGCTTGTGCTAATAAATGCTTGTGCCATCATACTGTTTCGTTGTCATCACTCATTTTCGTATCATGGTTTGATCATATTGTCGTTTTGTTATTTTGTTACGCTGTCGCATTGTTATATCATGGCATTAGTGGCTTATTCTCTTATTATCTTACGGTATCGCTATGCTCGTGCATTGGCCCATTGTTATTTATGTTTGGGGTCCACGTGGTTGAGACATTGGAATGAAGGAGAATCAAACGGAAAAGAACATAGACAATGTAATGGTCAGTGGGATGATGTACGGGCTTTCTAGGGCTTAGAACAGTATCCATTTTGTGAACATCTTTGTGAATGCCATAGTCCGCAATATACAGCAAGATCTTATCTCCTTCATGGGTATCGCATTCTTGTCGAGGGCTATCATCTTACTTGATGTTTTGTGTGGTTGTTCTTATCATGTCGGTCCACAGGCTCAGGGTGACAGCGGGGAATCGGCAGCATTGGAGCGGTCTTGTTCTGGCATTGAGTGAAGAGTTGCATTTATGAGGGCTTAGGGTTTCGAGTTTGGGTCTCCAAATTCGTGCTTCTAAGTTCAGAGATTGTCAAGCGTCGGAACAGTTGGTGAGGTCAAATTCGTATAGCGTGTATTGTTGTCCGGTGCCCAGGGGATTATACAAGTACGCAGTGTGTGCTGTTTAAGTTGCAGAACTATTTGTGGTGTTTTGTTTATTGGAGTTGTGTTGTATTGTGCTTCCCTATCCTCAAACCCTAAACTCTTCAGATTCAAGAGCTACACTATCCATGGGCGTCTCAGCAACGAGAATTAGGCAGCCATTGCGCGCAAGGGTGTTGACAGTGCACTCCAAATGTTTTGCGAGAGTGCCCAGAAATTCAAACATTCTTGTGGGGTCTGGCTGTAGGGATGTTAACTTTGCAGAGGTTTGTAAAGGAACCCCTCAAGGGGGAAGGTAATCTGTTGTTAGTATTGGGACTGGAGGTTTTGGGCAGGGTTTAGGGCTTTTGACCGTAAATTGAAATCCTCTCTAAAGCCTAAAACCCCTAAACCCTAAACCCTAAACCCTGACAGGCAACAGCCAAGCTTGACAAGAGTGGCTCAGCCCATGTGTCCTCCCACGACAAGGCTGGGCTTCTTGGATGTTCGTGGGACTTACTCCTTTTAAGAGTTTAGGGTTTAGGCTTTAGGGGTTTAGGGTTTAGGGTCTGGGACATAGTAAGTCACATAACTGGGGTTATAACCTTACTTATCATCAGCCTTAACTGGACTTTTAGGGGTTACCTCGAGATCAATGTTATAAGTAATTGCGAATTCACATGAACCTTCCAGGATTTTTCTGGGCTTGACGGATTGTGCATTCATTCTGTAGCCTCATATGAGGTTCATGTGGACCGAAGAGCATGATCAGAGACCCTAAGCATTAAACCCTATACTGTCGTGTCTATAGCACCTTTGCAGTCCTAATCGCCTGTAGCTGAAGAAATTCCCAATGCGCTCATGGCACCTGGGCCAGTTCGGAGGATAGCGTTCCAAGCTGCTTACAAGGGGTTATATACAGGATTATACAGCGGAGTATTGTGGGGCTTATCAAGGGGGAATACGAGGAGTAACTCCAGCTCATGTAGCTTGAAAGCCTTCTCGAATGTCCTTGCTCGTGGGCAGCGTATCATTTTGGGTTTGTGTAGATTCTGGATGTTTCCGTTTTTGACGTGCCCCCTACCTAAGATGAGCAGGGATGTGGGGATGAGGCGAAGCAAGCCCCGAAGCAAAGCCGGAAGCAAACCTCTCCATGAGATGGTTTTGGAGGACCAACTTTGCTAGCAAATTCTTTTGTTTTTGTTGGAGAGTTTCTGGAAAGCCCTATCTTTTTAGATGGGGTTTCTCTAGACATCCTACCACTCTCACGGAAATTCTCTAGTAATCATTGATGAAAGTTAACGTAGAAGCCCTATCAGTTTAGATGGATCCCCTCGAAAACCCACGATTCTTTCTTTAGACCTCTTTTCAGTTTCGTTGCATGTCAGCCAAGAAATCCTTTGATGGAGGTGAAATCATCCTTTCATGTTAGATGAGGTTGCCTGCGGAGTCCTATCGCATGAGATGGAGATTCATTGAGAAATCTTGTCATTTCGATGGAGATTTCCGATGAAAGTTCCCCTGGCCATCCCGTCAGTACCGACGGAGACCTCCCCGGAAATCATACCATTGTAGACGGAGGCTGCCCTCAACATCCGGTCTCTCCAGATGGAGGTGCCCCTTAGAACGGTGGGCCTGCCTGTATCAGGAATTGACATGAGGCCTCATGTAACCGAGAGACAGAAAGAAACGGCTTGAGGTCGCCTAAGCGGAAAGATCTTGATGCCAAATTACTCAGCCTCTCAAGCATTGCCCCAGCTGCTCAACCCACTCAGCCGCTGAAGTTTTACCATAGCCACTCAGCCACTCAAGCTCTGCCAAAAGCTACTCAACCACCAAGATTCTGAGGATTTTTGGCAACCATGCAATCTGCCACAAAGCCTCAGAAGCTGACTGGCTCAGTAGCTCTTGGGAGAGCGGATGACTGGGGGAGGACTTCAGCGGCTGAGTTGCTGAGTGGCCGAGGGTGGCTGAGTGATCTGTGAGTGGCCGAGTTTCAAATTGGAGCCGATGGGCACGCTCTCCCAAGAAACATTAATTGGGGTCTGAAAATCATGTGGCATATATGCGGCGCGAATCATACGCGAATCATGCCCAAATCATTCCCGAAACAAACCCCTAGCCTGCCAACGTGGACAACCGCCATTCTGGTACTTGCTCGCTCAAGATGGCGTAATGCGGCACGCACCTGCTCTTTCGCAGGAATGAAATAAACATAGATGAGTTTCCGGTCCGTTTGACCAACAAATCACACGCCGCGGGCCGTTTTTGTTGTTGCTTTGGAAAGCACGTGCCCATGTCATGATGCCTCAAAATGCAGCCTGCGCCTGGTGATTTGCATGGGACAAGAATATGACATGAGGTGTTTTTGTTTCGGTTGGTCAACACGTCACATGCTGCGCGCCGATCTGCTTGGTGCAAAACCTGCTTTGCACAGCGCGTGTACATCGCATTTCATGTTGCCTGGAATAACTTTACGCAAGTGGCGTGACTTCGCGATAATCCCACCCGAGCATGGGGGTCATGTTTGGAGTGACGTCACCCAGCCCCTGGTAGGGGATCCAATGCTTGGGACATAAGTGCAGGTAGTAGCTCGTTTCGGACAATACTTGGCGTTTTCCACGCGTAGCATCGCGCTACAAAATGTAAAACGCATGTTCATTGATTTCGTTGCTTCAAGATCGGCGCCAAGTTTGGACTAGCTTGGACAAGTTGTGATCCGAGTATGGCGTTGTCCCCTGAGGGCTTATGGTCATGTTATGCATTTTCAACATTTTGTCGTGACACGGCCTAACCTTAGCCTATGTTCACCCCACTCGACGTTGAACACATCAGCTCGTCGGCCGTGAAGCAAACCCCGAAGCGAAGCAAACCCCGAAGCATATCCCCAATCCAAACAGCTCGGGTTGCACCTGTTATTTCCGGAAATAGCCAGGTATCAGAAATATCTGAAGTCCCTAGATCTGCAGTGTCAAAGCAATCCCCGAGCCGAAGGGTGCCAACAGAGTGATGAAATTTCCGACAAATTCCACAAAATCCCAGTGCATTTTGTGCAGGTCACCTTTGATGTTGGCTTCGAAGCGACAGACTTGAAATAATTGGGTGTTTGGGAATAGCATGATAACTTTCGAGGGGGTTTTGGCAGCTTCCGGGGACTGAGGGTGAGGAGGCCGGGTTACACTCTCATCACTTTCAGTTCTACCAACAGCAGTGCTACGAGCCGGACTGGTCCCAGATCTTGAGATTGCCTGTTGCCCACGAGAGCACGTTCAACATGACCAGGCTTGACAAGGGGTTCACGGCCTGCATGGGGTTCACGGCGGGGCATGCGCATATTGGAGAGGTGTCGATCCTAAAGGCTGGATATCTCACAGCTCGTGATCAGGGCCAGGCGGGGGAGAAGAAGGTGCGACTATGGAACGTCCTGATGTAGTGCACGTTCACAGAGATGAGCCAAAGCCTGGCCAATCTAACGTTCGATGCGGCAAGAAGCGAGGAAGGCAATCAACACAGATTCATGAACGGCGTTCA
Source organism: Symbiodinium pilosum (assembly GCA_905231905.1). NCBI lineage: Eukaryota > Dinophyceae > Suessiales > Symbiodiniaceae > Symbiodinium > Symbiodinium pilosum. Next base: position 2,428 of record CAJNIZ010011015.1, on the reverse strand, counting down.
TGGTGGAATCTAGGCCAGTGAAAGCAGAGACGGACAATCAGAGGCCTCCAATCTCCATGCGGGAGATCAGGACGGCGATCTTGGAAGTGCTAGCGGCCAGGTGTGGAATGATATTTCAACACACCTGGCATATCCAATCAAACAAAGAACGCAAACTGAAAAAGTCACGCAAACTGTATGACTGTTACTATTGCTGGGTTACCGTTGCTGTTCCTATTCCTTTCACTGTCACTGTTGCGGGACCAATCGGGGTGGACACAGGGTTCCCTTTTGGTCCTTTTGGTCCTTTTGGTAGTTCAGCATAGTCCCTGATATATTCCCTAGCATGTCCATTAGTTATAGCGGAAGTATGAATTCCTATAACCCCCTACGCAATCCCTGTTTCCATGCATTTCACCATTTTCTTTTCCTTTCGACTCTTCACACTCCTAAAACCTAAACCCTAACTGCCATGAATCCATGAAGTTTATGGGATATATTGATTGTAACTCATATGCCACCTAAATAGCGAGATCACTGCTGTCTTTTGGACCCACTTTCAGGAAAGGTAAAAGGGATGTACAAGTTTCCAGGCCTAGGGGTTTCACTTTAAACCCTAAACCCGAAACCCCAAACACCAAACCCTAAACCCTAAACCCTTCCACCTAAACCCTAAACCCTAAGCTCCAAACCCTAAACCCTAAAAGCCTCAACCCTAAAAAGCCTCATAGGTTCACGTGCAACCCAGGTGACTGAGAAGGCAGAAGACCCGGCTTTGCTGCAATACGTCATCAACCGACCGTACAAGGTTCTTCAGGACTGACTTCCCCCCAATAGTACTAAGTTTAGGGTGTAGGATTTAGGATTTAGGGTTTAGGGTTTGGGGTTTGGGTTATTGGACTGACTTCCCCCCAATAGTACTAGTAGTTATTAGGGTATATTACCCACTTATTGGGGTTGTACTGGGTTATATTGGGAGACGGGAAAATAAAATGGAAGCTACTATTTAGGGTTGAGGGTTTAGGGATATAGTCTAATAACTACCCTCCCAATAGTACTAAGTTTAGGGTTTAGGGTTTAAGGGCTTAAGGGTTTAGGGTTTAGGGTTTACTATATAGTATATTGGGGTAATATAGGGATAGTTGAAAAGGAAATGGAAACTACTATTATATACAAGGTTCTTCAGGACTAGCATCGGGTTGGAACATTTGGACCTGTGGAATTCGTGAAGTCGACATCTTAGTTTTGGGGTGAACAGAAGAAGATCCTCATTCCGAGACTTGCTCATGTAGTTCATTTGAAGCCTCAACCCCAACCAAAGGCGACGGCCTGAATCCTAAACACTAAACCCTACAACCCTAAAACCCTAAAACCTAAAGCCCTAAACCCTTAACCCTAAAGCCCTAAAACCCCCATATCGTTCAGTCTAAGAGTCTACGTAGACTCTTGCATGGACTGAAAGGTTGGATGCCGCCCCAAAGAACCCCTCCCTCTAACATTCCTTTTCTCTAACACGACCCTCCCGTAAGGACGTAGTACATTAGGGTTTAGGGTTTAGGGGTTTGGAATTAGTTTTTTGAGGAGGTGCATGCAGGAAGGGGGTAAAATTTCATGGTATACGTGTGACATGTATAAATGCGAGCCACTTGCGCAGCTTTCTTAAAGGATTTCATTGTTCCTGTAGGCGTTTGAGCTTTTTCCGCTGGTAGAATTCGCTAGAGTCATCTGCAAAATGGAAAACCCGGCTTGGAAACAAACAGTGTAGCGCGATTTTCTTAAATTCTGACAAAACTTCATGATTTTTTTGTTAAGACGCCATAGAGCCCTAAATCTTCTTTCCTTAGTCGGCTCCGGTAGGACGGTCCCGGCGGTGTGGTTCGTGTTGCCCACCAGGAGCGAATTTCTTTCAAAATGACCGCTACGGGCCAGGGTTTGGGGGCTTGTAAGGATTAGAAGGTTTGCTGGGTTGCAGGGTTCGCAGGTTTTGTAGGCTTTTATAGCTTTTACAGTGCTCACAGAGTTGGTAGGATTGTAGGGTTTGGTGTTTCCACGCTTTAGGCTTGATGTAGTGAAGAGTTTTATGGTTTTGTGTTTGGAGTTTACAAGGTGAAGGGCTCGTAGAGTTTAGGGTTTGGGGCTCTGTTTAGGTCTTGCTCGAGGTTTTGAGGAGGAACACCTCTGATACCTTGAGAAGCTGTGATCCAGTAAGCCCTGATCCACAACAAGCCTTGAACCCTACCCCCTAAATCCAAACCCTAAAGCCCAAACCCGGCTTCCGTGAGTTTACTTTCCTAGACCTTGCCATCATGGCATTCTAGCTGCGGGTGGGAAAAGGTCCCAGAAAAAAAACAAAAAAAACACCGTAAACCCTGAACCCCAACCTTAAACCCAACCCCAAACCCCAAAAGCCCGAACCCTCAACCCCAAACCCTAAACCTCCAAAGCCCAA
>CAJNIZ010011014.1:0-11468 GCA_905231905.1 Symbiodinium pilosum | reverse complement strand
GGGATAATGGAAAAGAAACTGGAGACTACTATAGTATGATAGGGTATATTCTGTAGGGGTTACATATGGGTTAGGGGGGTTTACGGTTTAGAAGGCTTGGCGGCTTAAAGTCTCATGTCTAGGGCTCAACGGTTCAAGGTTTAGGCGGTGGGGGTTTGGGATTGACGTCAAGGCTTTGAAAATGCAGAGGTTGTGATTTCAAGTGCACCTGGAGCAATCCTTGCCAGGCGATGGGCGCGGAGAAGTGACGTGGCGGTTGGAGCATTTTCCCTCATCTAAACCCATCAGATCGCAATCGTGCATCATTTTTATGTCGCACCATCCCGGCAAACAAGCAGGCTTGTGAAAGGATGTCAGGTATCATTAAACTAATTCAAGGCTCCACAATCCTTAAGAACCTTAGGGATACCTTGAAAGTGCACGTGGAGTAAGGCCATCCATGCTGACTACGGGTATTCTTCAAAGATTCCCTCATAGAGACTCATACACAAGCCGGACATTAACCCTCCACCGCACACGTCTCAGATGTAAACTTGAACTACATTACCCGCGACTTAAGACCCGTGCCAGAGCAAGACCCCAAAAACAAGATGCCGTAAACCTACTTAATACTATACATAATGGGTTATATAGGGATGATGGAAAAGAAAATGGAAACTACTATAATGGGTTATATAGGGGTTATATAACCCTGAACCCTAAATCGAAAACAAATGGAAGTTTCCGTTTTTCGCTGCAAGCGCTCCGCTTCGCCCCTGCCACTTGCCGGCGCTCCACAAGGCTCAGTCGTGAGCGAAGCCTCCGTTTGACAAGCTTGGGTGTGGGCTTTGTTTAGGGTGTATGGTTTAAATTTAGGGTTCAGAGTTCGGGGTCTAGGATTTAAGGTTTAGGGTTTGGGCTTTAGGGTGTAGGGTTGCAAGTTTAGGCTACTTATGCAAAGAGAACTCGGAATCTTGACAGTGCTGGATAAGAAAGGGAAATTCGTAGCAGCAAATTGCACGTGTACATAGGCGGCGCTTCACTTTTTGAAGGTTTTGGCTTGGTATCCGGAAAGATGTTTGGGGACGGGAAGTTCAGGTCTAAGATGCGGGTTTGGGTCCCCAGCCACGCGCATGGTCGAGAGCGAAATTGCTCTACACCCCATCACAGCCACATATGGATATGCATTTCAAATTTATGCTCAGTCAGGAATAGAAGTTCCATCACATCAGAAGGTATACAAACTTTTGTATAATTCAAATTTTAAATAGCTTTCAAGAAACATACCCTTTTTTGAATGGGTATGCACGCATGCTGGATGCCTCGGCAGGCCAGAGAGTCGCATGCTCCCAAAGCCCCGCTAGCGTCAAAAAAAGCTAAGGTTCGCTACTATGCGGGTTGTTCTCAAAATTATGGGTCCAAAAGTATATTGCGGCACCTAATATTTAGGGGTACCCAAATGGGACCCTATTTTTGGGAACTACCCATGCAACTACTCCGTCACCTAAAGATAGGGAACCCCATGTCCCAAGCCTTCACCAAAGCCAAAAACCCTAAATGCTGACAAATCCCGAGCCTCTTACGCGTACCGGTAACCCCAAGTACCCACAGTTTTATGGGATATACCTACTAACTAGAGGGTAGTTCCTACTAAGCCGTCGGTGATTGGGGTCACAGGTACCTCCTGCCTCCCGCACCCCGCACTCCTAAACCTCCATCTCTGCGTGGCAGCTTTCAAAAGCTGAGCCCCCAACAACTCCGACAAATTGTAGCTGAGGACTCCCCCAAATGGAGTTGACAACGTGAGAGTTAAGAACTCCAAAAAATTGAGTTTATCCCGGGATATCCCCAGCAGGCAAGCGTTGGAGTCTACCTGTAACCCTAATTACGTACAGTTTAATAGGAATTACCCCCTAATTAATAGGTATAACCCATCAAACTGTAGGTAGTTCAGGTTACCAATGGAATTTCCCGCAACACAGCAAACTTCTCTGGGGATGATGCTTGGAGCCGTCGTTCCACTGACTCCTGGAGTGATGCAATATCCTCCCGGAAACTCAAACTGAAACCCAAAACGGTTTGAAAAGGGGGCCATATGGGTTTCCATGTTAGTTTGGGCGAGTGTATCCGGGTGCTACTTGTGCAGCTATGTTCAGGCTTTCTTAGTTATTATCAAGCAATACATGTCTGGGATCTAGCCCTGCACCCTAAACCCTGAAGCCTTAGCCCTAGACCCGCAACCAAAAATCCTGAACTGGCGAGCATTGTAATGGGGGATGAAAGAGTGCAAGCTGGGCTTCCATACTAGCCTCGGAGAAATTCCGTACCAAAAACATGAACGCAAGTTGGAGACTAAAGCCCCCAGACCCAATTCCTGAACTCTCAGAACTCCCAACTCCCAAAAATCAACACCCTGAACTCAAAGCTACCAAGCCGCCAGCGCCAAGACCCAAGTTCAAAATGAAGACACGCAAACCCTTCAATAGGGTATATGCCGAAGGGACCCAGGATTGGTCGGACCCCGTAAGGACAACACGTTTGACTTTGAAGGCGCTAGGAAGGGACCCGCGGGGTTAGTCCTATCATCCTATCTGTCTACCTGACGCAAAACCCTACAGTCAACCCGACGCCCCTCAACAGCCATTATATCAAAAGAAAGAGAATATAACCCAATATTGTTATTATTACTATTAATACGATTATTACTAATATTACTATTACTATTATTTTTATTATTACCATTATTGTTATTAACATGGTTCTAAGCCGCTGCAAGCCCCCTGACAAGTACGCGCGTGGTGCTCAAAGCCTGCTTTGGATCCCCCTTGCTTTCCGAGACCCTGTAGACACTGAACCCTTAAGCCCACATCCTATATCCCTGTAGGTAGGACTGGGCCTCCGCCCACCCCCCCCAAAGAAGGTGCTCTTTTGATAATTGTTGAAGGTTTGGGGCAGTTGATCTACCTCCGACTAATGTCGGCTGGTTCTCAGGATTCTAGATGATAGAAACTGAACACGGTAACTTCTACCCAGCCCTATTATCAACCCGGACACCCCCAAATCATTGACAAGGAGCTTTTAGCATTCCTAAGTCCCTATGACTCCAGAAAATTCTTGTCTACTTGCACCCTTACTCTTGAACCGAAACCCAACGCCCAAAATCCAAAACCCTAATCCCTAAAGAATTTTCTCCTGGTTCCTTGTGGTGGCTCGTATGAGTGCCAGCCTCCAGCGATTGCTGTAGGTAAGGTTGAGGATTTGGGGTTTAGGGTTTAGACCTTAGGGATAACGGTTTCGGGATCTGGGTTTAAGGCGTTTTGGGCTCTACACCAGGCAGTTGGGGTCTAGATAAGGGTTTAGGGTTTACTGCTTAGGATTCAAGGGTTTACTGTGCATGGTTGAGGGTTTAGATCTCAGGGTTGCGGGCTAAGGGCCTAGTGTAAGGCCCGAAATGGTTTAAACAAGGCAAGGCGTTGTGGTACGTTCTACTAGAATCTCGAAATCCTGAACCCTGAATCTCTATCACGCGTACAGCATACTGCCCGTTTTGCGTTTTGCGGTCTTCTACACAACCATTTTGCCATTTCTTCTATAGTGCCCAGGTGGGGATTGTACCAAACTTCAGATATCCACAACCTCTACATTGCTGGGCGCCCAGCCTCCTCTAATTGGCAGTATGGGAGGAAAGTTCAGGGAACCTGCAGTGACTGTAGTGTAGGTTTTGATTGTAGACTTTAGACCTCAAAGTCGGATGTTGGAAGTACTTGTAGACTTAAGCCCCCCCCCCAACAATTGCTAGTTCAAGACCTTAGTCCAAGTGGCCCTGGTTGTTGCTTACAGCTCTTGAGTCATAAAGATGCGCTGAATCCTGGGTCATAGCAAGAACCCTAATATAGTTGAGGCGCATTCCTTTCAAGGCATATGAAACCTAAATGACTCTGCATGTGGACGTACAGGTACCCATCTTGAAGCAGGTTCGCAGACTCGCTAGCATGCAACACGAGCAAGCTTGACCCGAAACAGCCCTAAACGATACCCCCCAGAACCAACATGGAACACAAAATGATCCGTTGCACATTAATAATACACCTCCCTATTGAATGCACTCCCCTATATAAAGCCCTCAACACCTCTGATAACACATATAGCCCCTATACTGTGGGGAGAAACATATATTCATCATCAGTGTTGGCGCGGTTGATGCCTTGGGGGGAAGCGCTTAATTTCGTGGAAATGAACCCTGAACTTGGCGCTAGAGCAACCTCAACCATCGTGGCACGCTACCGTGCCTGCACAAAAATTTAATCAGGGGTCTATTGCAAAGCAGGGTACTCGAATGGGCTGCATGCAAATTTACTGTAGAGGGCTCCCGTGCTTTAGGCATAAAATAGTAAACAATAGCAAACATCTTGAGGGACTCCAATTGCAGATTCCAGCTAAGATTACCCCAGTGAAAGCGCGCTGTTTACCCCGCCCAAACTAACATGGAACCTGAAAAGGCTTCCATGCAGACTGCAGTCCCTTTAGAAGGCGGTTACATAGGGTTCCATGTTCGTTTCGGGGAGGGTAGATCCCTTGAAGCTAGGCCCCCAGCAGCATCGCTCCGGCGCTGTCCTTGTCGAGATAGTATGGGCAAGGACTTCACGGCTTCGATTCTAAACCTTAAACCCTGAACACTGAACCTTAAATCCTAAAGCGTAAAACTTAAACCCTAAACCCTCCACAGCCCTCATAATGGCACTATGCTACGGGAGATGCTTGTTCTTACGGGGTGGCTTGGGAGTAGTACTGTGGATGGCGGAGATCTTGCACCAAACCTATAATGGCGCATATCCGAATAATTTACAGCGCTCTGGGGAATGAAGTGGTGCAAGATTTCCTCCATCCACCGTATCATGGGGCATGAGAGGATCGCGGCGTCTATGTCCCCTAGGCAGCCCGATGCTACAAAGAATCCACAAACGGAAGGTTGACAAATTCTGTACCATCCAGGTTCTGCGTTTCCAGATTCTGTGTTTCCAGATGGTCACAAAAAGTATCACTATGTGGGCATTTCAGCATTGCCAAAAAAACAGGAGTGCCCCAAATACTGCTGTCCATACTTTATTCCATGTCCGGGTAGGTTCAAGGATGGTTTCCGGGCAGTCATGTCCAGTAAACCCTAAGCCCTAAACCCTGAACCCCACACCTTAAACCCTCAAACACTAAGCCCTCAACCCTGCAACCCCAAATCCTGAAACCCTGACACCCCTGAAAGCAGTCGCGCATGGCGACCTTGCATGGCTAGAAATCCCGCAAGATCTCAAACTGTCTAACCACCGCAACCTGAAAAGGATCTGAGCGAAGAGTACTGTCCCGGTTTAGGGTTTAGAGTTGAGGTTTAGGGTTCCCCATCGAAAAAGAAGAGGCTACAGTACAGGAGCTACAGTCCTGGAAGAATGGATCTACACTATGGCCTAGGGATTATAAGATGATTGCGGGGTTCCACCCCACAGCTCTTCAACTCTAAGAGCACCACCCGAAACCAAAAACCTGTACCCCACATCCTGCACCCCAAGCCCCAAGCCCCAAACCCTGAACCCTAACACCCTAAACCCTAACAACCAGAAATCCACTCCCACCGCTCAGGCCTCTGCCGCGCTGGCAGTTTGCAGGGTCTTGTAGTTTTTGAGACTTAGGATTCATACGGCTTAGGGTCTAAGGTGACTCAGATTTTTCCCAGGGATGGGTGTTCAGAATTTCGGCGGTAGGCTTGGAGTTTCACGCCTATGCTGCGAGCTTTTAGGCTTAGGCTGCTTTTTGGGTTGTTGTTGCTATGCCAGGTAGCATTTGAAGCTTATTGCTCGGGGCCCTGGGCTTCGGGGAGACGAGGCTTCAGCTCCTAAATCTGTTGAGCCTGCCAATTCCCCCCCACAGTTTCCACCATGGGCAATAGGAGTTACGACAGCTCCTCGAAAGCACCCTTTAAGGACAGTCAGCGCGTGGGGAATCTCACGACAAATCCATCCATGGTTCCTACATGGCACTTTTCAAAGAAGAGTGGCTGAAAACCACTTGGTGAAGTGTGCAACCACATTGCTGACTCGCTGAATAAGGAGACACCGAAATACAAAGGGGAAGAAAGGGGTACTACTAGGGTACCTAGGAAGCAAAGTGTCCAGCACGGCATCTTGTGGCTCCGGCGGAGCTTCGGCAACTGCTGGGCAAAGCCAAAGACAGTGGTTGGCGAGAAGTAATATTTTTGCAAACTAAACCCTAAAACTTAAACCCTGATTCCTAATCGCTAAACGCGAATCCACAAAGCCTATTATACACGGAATCTAGGACCGTAATTTTGGTGTGTCCCCATACACCCCCTATAGCACCCCAGTTCGCATTTCGTGTTCAAATTGCTTTCCAATTGATTCTCCAGTACATCCCTGATCCTATAGACAGCACATAACGCCCATAATCCTTTAAGGGTTTAGGCAGTGTGGATTGCGGATTTGGGATTCAGGGTTTGCCCTAAACCCAAAACCCTAAGCTGCGTGGCTTTGCCTTCGTTTTTCTGGAGGCCCTGGGGATGTCTCCGGGTTTAGGGTTTTGGGTTTCGGGTTCATTTTTGGGGGTTGCCAGTTAATGGGCGCAAGGTCCTTCCCTAAAGTAGCATGCAGGCCCGAGAATTGGACCCTCTTAATGGGATCCCCAAACTTAGCCCCCCAAAGCCCAAACCTTCCCCCAAAAAAACAAAAAGTCGTATGACCCTTCAGCAGCAACAATCATTGTAAACATAATGGTAGGCTTCTTTGGAAAGGATTGCGACCCGTAGGCCTGCACCCAAAATGGGTTTCATATTACCACAAGCATGGAGAATCCAATAGCTCAGAAATGAAAAACGACATGGAAACTGGGGTTGTCCAGCAGTTTGTCGGGTTCCCAAATTCAGGGGTACCATTTTGGGGGTCCAAGCACTTGGTGGGACTTGGGGAAAGCAGTTGTAATACAGGTTTTGGGTAGGCTTTTTGATTCTTGAGTGCTCCTGAGCAAGCTGAAAAGCCTGTAATGCCCCATGCATCCTATACGTTGAAATCATGGTGTTCTAGCCCACCATGGTCACGCCGAGATTTGAATATCAACCCTAGTACTGTAGGGCCCACAAAACTACCAACATAATTGTTAGGTCTGTCTGAGGCGCCTGATGCCATAACTATTCAACGAAACTAGAACCAAAACGTGCGATAACCATTGCAATTCCGAAGCCCCCTACGAAAGCCCAGTCGCAATTTCATTTTCCATGTGATCCTCCATTCCTTCCCCCTACACCCTCAACCCTAAGCCCTAACCATGCCTCCCCGGTACTTGTTCAAACATCCAGATTTCCAAGAGGGTGGTCAGGCACCTGAAGCCCTAAACCTTAAACTCTAAACCTTAAACCCTGAACCCTAAACTCTAAACCCCTATAACCCTAAACTCTAGACCCTTAACCCTGAAAGTAAGGGGCTCTGACTATCAGAGTCGGGCTTTCAGGCATAATCATACCAAAGTCCATCATGGAATGCAGGGAAGGAATCCTAAACCTTAAAGCCTAAGCTCTAAGCCCCAAATCCTCATGAAAAACTATAAGTTCAGGGTTTAGGGTTCATGTTCAAGGGAACCTGTACAATCTGTTCAAGGGAACCTGTACAATCCCTCGAATCTCCAATCCCCAAAAGCCCGCAACTCTAAACCCTAAACTCCGCAAAATCCCGAAACTCTAAACCCTAATCCCCTCCTCAAATCCCCGAACTCTTGAGGCCCCAGGCCCACTGCTCAGCCACTCTAGGAGGGGTTCGAGCGGTTGGACCAGCCTCAGAGTGCTGGATTTGGGAGTCAGGGTTTCAGGGCTTTAGGGTTTAGAATTTAACGTTTAGGGTTTGGGAATTCAGGCTTAAAGTTTGGGGATAAGGGTTTATGGGTAAGTGCTTAGCGTTTAGGGATAGGGATTCAGGGGCTAGATGCTCAGTCCATTTTAAATGGTACTGATCTGAACGGTGGCCGGATGCCGTAGCATCTTGAACAAGCTTTCCAATTCCCAGGCCTGCGCTGGTGGTGGTTCTCTCGCGGGGACGGCTCTACCACCCAGCAAGCTGACCCTAAACCCCTATAAGTGCCCAGTTGCCATCCCTTCCCCTAATCATGACACCCCTCTTCTTCTCATCGGGTTTAGGGCTTAGGGGTCATAAGCAATTCCAGGAGTCTTGTCTGGAGACGAATTCTGGAATCTGGCTGCTAGTTTTCTGAGTGGAAGGATTAAGGGTTCATGATTGACAGAAGGGCTTAGGTATCGAGCATTCTGGCTTACGAATTCACAGAACATGTCGAACGCCACAGGGCAACGTCTGGAGTCCAAGCCGTTTCCCAACCCAAGATGCCCACGCCGCAGCGCAAGAAATTATGCGGCCATCCCTCACCCTCCGGTCTGGCTCTGCACCTTCCCTCATGCAATGAATCCGCCGACTTTGTCTGCACAGGCCCCCTCCCTTCATGCAAGAACAGTCGAATTGGTACCCTAAGTACTAGGTGCCGCAAACCAAAAGGGCCCATAATTTTGAGAACAACCCATGTGGTAGTTCCCATAAATAGGGAGACCCCAGACTGGCCTCCAAAATACCACAATTCTTGTTAGGTGGCGTCTAAAAAGTTGCCCCTAATTTGGGGAAACCCTACATTTTACCTATAGACGACCGTGTAATCCCAGGCTACATTCTATTTACCACTTTCTTTTTCCATGTGATTCTCCATTGTTTGGGGGTAATATCCCAAAGTATTTTTGAGACAACCCGAGACAACCCTAAACCCTAAACCAACTCGGAACTCTACCACATCCAACTTCCCCAGCCTGTCGTGCAGCCCGACCTTTGACACGGCAGTGGGTCGACCACAGAGATACCTTTTTCGCCGGGCAGCAGCTAGGAGCAAGCCATTAAGTGAGCATTGCCCGATACAACCTGATCCCTTCATACCAACATTCAACAAGCTTGAACACCACCCACCACCCAAAGACACGGGGATCCTCTCTCCTCTGTAAGACATTGCTAGGAAAACAATGGTATTGTTCCTGCCTTTCGGGTTGTAGTGTTCTAAGGCATTCTCGAACAATGGCCACCATCAAGCCGGGCTTTGAAAAATCCAGGCATCCTTTTCGGGAGGATCCTTATGTTGCTGCCGTGCTTTCTGACTTTTAAAGCGCTGCCTTGAAACATTTTTTTTCTAAAGGTAGCCACTAAACCCTAAACTCTAAACAGAGCCCCTGAAGCAGCAAGAAGCTTTGGCATGTCGCCAAACAATTGCGTGATGTCGCACGTACAAGGACAGGCTGTGGTGTGTAGTTCGTGGTAACTTCGAACCTCCGACCGTAGAAAAGAGAGGGTTTTCCTGAACCCTAAACCCTAAACTTCAATCCGTGGTAACGTCGTGCCTTCCCACCGAGAGGCCCCAGAAAAGATAGGGTTATTCTGAACCCTGAACCCTAAACCTCCCCTAAACTGCGAGAAACCCCAAAAAAGAGAGTGTTTTCCTCAACCCTAAACCCTAAACCATGAACCCCAAGCTCTGAACCCGGACTCCCTGAATGCACAAGCTAAGTATCATGATAAGGTGAAGCCTGGTACGGCCCAACAGAGGCGTAACGCGATTTAGGGTTTGGGGCTAAGGGTTTAGGGAAGAATTCGCAACCCGGTGACCCCTGTTTCCTTGACCTACACCCCTAAAGCAAAACATCCCACCAAAGCCTGTACCTACTCTGCTCGGAAGCATACATATATATATACCTGTATACATTTAGACCCACAAAAAAACCATATGACCCGTGTAATCCCTACATACGCCTATAACCGCTTTTGCGGGGATATAACCTGAAACTTTCTCGGGGCCTTGGATCTCTGCCTTCTCCCGGTCCTGGCTAAGGATAATGCAAGCAGGCGCTAAAGCAAGGTCTAGGGAATAGGGTTTAGGGACCATAGGGCGTAGGGACTATGGTTAGGGTTCAGGGTTGAGCCCTGGGCCCAGGGTTCTGGTTAGGTAAAGTGTTTAATAGGGCTATGAGAACCAGCAACCAGATCTTGAATTGCATACATGTGATGCCCCACTTCACGCACACGAAGAATATCGGAGGGCTCAGAACGCGAGGTAAAGGAAGGCGGCGTACAGGAAACAAGCCCCAACAGCATAGGATCTACAATAGGATTCCTTCAGCGCACCCTCCTTCATCCCACCTTCGGTGCCTCCTTAGTATAGCTAGCAATGAACCTGCAAGTTGCGTTCAAGGTCAGGGTGACAGCTGGGTTGGTGTTCAGGGTTCAGGGCCTAGACCCTAAAACCCCAAACCGAATAAGATATGAGCGCTGGGCATGGGCTAGGCATTAGGATCCTTTCTTTAGGTACAACAAAATTCCCCCTTAATTCGAGCGCCTGCAACGCTGCACAACAGCTATGCTGCCAAGCAAAATAGTTGAGAGTACGACGGGATTATGCTTACAACCTCGGCTATTGTACCCCCTTATTATTCCCTGTAATAGTGCCCTATATAGCCCCCTACATTTTCCCCCTTTAAGGAGTGTATATCATCATCTGTTTGACAAGATCTCGCAGGCATGCTGCCTGGGAAGGGGGCAGGCGGTCCCAGGTCTGCGGCAGCCAACAGAGTGAAGCTACTTGTACAGGGTTGTGTACCAGCTTGTTCCAGTAATGGACGGTCGAATGAAAAAGAACATGGGGAATTAGGGTTCATAGTGTTGCACCTTATTTGAGGCGGTTTTCGTTTAGCTGACATCACACAAGGCTAGTACCAGGAACTAGAGCAGTACTTTCAGCTCTACACCCAACGAAGACATTGACATGCCAAAGCTTTGAGAGCAGGCCTGCTGTGCGCGCCAGTGCCACTCATCGCCATGCCGCTCCTCACGCATGCCCGAAGATTGCTTTAGACCCTATGCAAACCTGGGGTTCAGGGTTTCGGGCTATGTATGAAAACGCCTAAGCCCTGCGACCTACAGTGACTGAATATCTGTTGGCAGCAGCGTACGAAACTATACTTCAGTCCCGTGTAACCCATTCGTATCCACATGCGTTCCATGCATAAAGATTCAGGATTTAGGGTGCGGGGGTATTATCCCGAGATGCTGCTGAATGAGATGGAAAGGAACATGGATCATGAAATGGAAATTGGGTTTAGACAGGGCTTGATGTGCAGGGATTACATGTAATGTACGAGCCTAAGTAACTACCAGTATATACCGGTATCACGTTGAGGTCTGTTTGAGGTACTCTATAGCAGATTTATGCACGGAATTTAGGACTGTACGTTTGGCCATTGTCGCCATAAACCCCCTACTGCGGCGGGCGGAAAGTTCGTCGCATCGCCATGTTTGCGCTTCAAGAAAATTCAACCCCCCTCCCCCGTAGACTCCTCCACCAGCAACAGGCCTCAAGTCCTCCGTTTGTAACAATTAAAGAATTTTAAGTTTATTCCA
>CAJNIZ010011013.1:91213-103097 GCA_905231905.1 Symbiodinium pilosum | reverse complement strand
CATGTACCCCATAATTAGGTACTTGAGATTTGGGTGATAGTGTTTATAGTACAGGTTTTGGGTAAGTATAAAATTATTAGGTACTTGGACCCTCAGGGCAAAGGGGAGTTATATAGGCTTGGGATTGGTAATAGATATGGGTAGTTACCAAAATTCGGGCCTCATTTCGGTACCCCTCAATACTAGGTACCATGATGACAGAATTCACAAGCAAAAATGGCCCATAATTTTGAGAACCACCCACATGTTAGGTAGATGATGTAGAAGCCTTGGTACTCATCGACTGTATAGGCGTATGAGATTGCATTCCCTGAGGTTCTATTGCAATCACATAGGCCCCTCTGTTATCCTGAACAGGGATGTGCAAACTGCCAAGTCCGCCTAAAGGCCGTTTAAGGTTGTCCGGGGCACTGTAGGGTGTAAAAGCAGGCCAACTTCATCCTGACCCCTCGAAAAATGCAAAATCTCTCAGTAAAGGTGCAGGACATTTTACCAGGTTTAGGGGGATCCTTCGCGTGGCTATCTGCACAGGAAAAACTCTGGAAACTTTCCTCGGGTATGCATGGAAAGTTATGTATGCTGTTGACGCTGCGGTCTGACAAATGGATGTTTTCCGGCAGGAACAGCAGCGTCTCTGCGTAATACGTCCGTGGAAAAAACCGAAAGGTTGTCATTCTTACCCCATTATTACCCTATATTACCCCATAACTTTTTGCATGTGCTGAATGCACTGCGCCTGTCAGAGAACATCACTCCTATGCTTTCGGGGATGGGGACGTGAATCACTCCCCCCTGATGAGAATTCCCAACCCCCCGCCTTAATTCATATCAGATATAGGGATTATGGGGTATATGTTGGGGTTAGACAGGGGATAATGGAAAAGAAAACGGAAACTACTGTATTATTTTAGGGGTACCAGACTGGGGGCTTTATTATTTACACACACACACACACTCATATGAATCGATCCTCACACGGATTTATGTGTTCGTTCTGGTCAACCTCTTCAGAAGTCCTGGCAAAGATGACGAACGCCTAGGGCGTATGGGGAGTCTGCATCTGCAAATAACCCCATGCAAGCAAAATCTCGGCTCCCTTGAAGTCCAACAAAGGCGAATTGGCAAAGGAAACTCCTCTCCCATCTGAAACCTGCGAAAAGCTCAGCTCATCAAGACCTACAAGTTGCAGGTTGTCAAGATTTATCCCGATACTACCCCAAGCCCTAAACAGTAGTTTCCATTTTCTTTTCCATTATCCTTATATAACCCTAAACCCTAAATGGCCTCCTTTGAGGCCGTTGAATTCTTAGAAAAACGCGGCCCCTAATATTCAGGGTACCCCAAGGTGGACCATGTTTTTGATAACCCCGGGTCCCCATATGCAAGGCTCTGGCAGCAACAGTAGCGCCCTGATCCAAGAGCTTCGCAAAGGTCCTCGGCGGCCAGTGGAACTACCGCACTTAAGGTTTAGGATGTAGCGTTTAAGATTAATAGGGTCTGCAATTTGGACTTTGTTCGCTAGATACCTCTTCAAAACCTTCTGCGAAAGTTTAATTAACAGTCCACCACGATTCTGGGGGTCCTGAGGCCTGTCTGCAGAGCCTGCGCTCAAAAACTATCTTGACCTGAAGCTAAAAGGGCCCCCAACCGAATGACCCGTTTTTGTGGCGTTGTAAACCCTAAACCCCAAACCAAAGGTTCCTAGAATACTTGCACTTCGTGCGGCCTTAGCCTTAAGCCATTTGAGCTCCACAACCCCACGCTGTTTAGAGTTTACGGCCAACATCCAATTAGTCCCCAATAGAGGTCTTGCAAGTAGACTACTTCCTGTGACCACCAAAACAAGGCGCGACTCTTTCCAAACAACCGCCCAGTCTTAAGAACCCCTCCACATTCACTTCTAGCAGCTCAGAGGGGATATCTCAGACTACCGAGGGAGAGCCTAAGGACTGCTGAAGCCCGGGTTAGGATTTAGGGTTTAGGGTTTACTTTGGGTCCTGCCCCCACCCATTAGCAGTCTATATTAGGGGTAATACTAGGGGCAACATATAACTATATTATAAACATTATATATCCAACTATTAACGAGTCGGGGCAGTACCCAAGGTCTACTAGAGGTACAGGTTTTAGGGTTTAGGGTTTAGGGCTTAGTAGGGGATAATTGAGCTATTGTATAGGGATCATACGGAGGGCTATGCTCACTCCTTCCCTACCAACAACCAATAAGTTTAGGGAGGTATGATGAGGGAATTATAGGGGGAACTCTGCCAAGGACTACCCCCCTAAACCCTGAACCCTAAACCCTAACTGTTAAGCATTATTGCTAGGGGCGGTTGTGCATAAACTCCTACAGGGTTGCTGTTCAGGAACTTGAACTAAGTTTCTATAATCAGGAAACCCTAGTATTCATTATATACCAAGAATATGGCAACTTAAGCCCCAATCCCTAAACCCTAAACACCCATGTTATGGTAAGTTAACTTATTTGTACTATATACCCATAATATGGTACCCTAAACCCTAAACCCTCAATACCCATAATAGGATAACCGAACTTAAGTTCCTTAACAACCTAAACCCTAAACCTTAAAACCTAAACCCTAAACCCTAAACCCTAAACCCTGACTGCCGAGGCCGAGGCTTGCGATCTTGCCGGCGGGCATGGCCTTTCCACTCTCTATATATGGTGGCTTCCAAACATTTTTTTGGGGGGAGGATGGGGTTTAGGGTTTAGGATTTACGGTTTAGGGTTTAGGGTTTAGGGCTTAGGGGGTGCATTTTAGAGATCTTTTTGGTCTTTATGGTAAGGGTTACACTCTTTTTGGAAGTCTATATTGGGGTCCCAGGTACTGTTCAAACCAACCACATCCCTGCGTTGGACTGTTTGTCGGGCAGCCTGTTCTAAGTGGTGATGCAAAACCTGCAACACATACAAAGCATAAAGAGCGTGCCAGTAGGTGCGTGAATTCCACGTGAAATTTCTGTATATAAATGGTAATTTCCCCAAATTAGGGTACCCCAATATAAACCCGATAATACTCTAATCCTAATTATAGGGACCCCCTAAGGAGGTACCTCTAGTTTTGGAAAACTCCTAAATCGGTCCAACTAACCCGGGGGAGAAAAATACATCATGCAGTGGATGCTGGGGTTTAGGCATTTAGGGTTTGGCGATGCAGCAAAGACTTCGGCAATGTGTTAGATACCCAAAATGGCGGGACCCCAATATAGACCCTAGAATACCATAGTCCTTGTTATGTGACATCCAATAAGGTATCCCTAATTTTTGAAAAAACCCCATGTGTTTGAGTTGAAAAGGAAGAAGCTGTTGGGGGAGGGAGCTTGGGTCTACTAGCCAACTTCCAAACCCTTTAGCTGGAAACATGAGATGCTACAAGAGACCAGGATTATATAGGGGTTATATTGGGGTTATATAGGGGTTCATATTGGGGTTATATTGGGATAATGGAAAAGAAAACGGAAACTGCTATAGTATGTCAATTAGAATTCGTTGAGTGTTCTATGTCAATACAACGGCGAAGCTAGCAATGACACCATGCGTCTATGGTCTTGAAATGTCGGACTTCTGGTTTCAAGGCCATTCAAGGCAGTACGTCAACAAAGGGATACTCGTGGAGTGGAAGATGCGAACTTTCTGTGACATGTTGATTCTATCTACTTTTCCAAAGATTGTAGGCTACAGCCATCTGATGAGGCTTGCCGGCGGATTGTGGGCTTGGGTCAGCCGAAGCTCATGAACAATGATCCCCACAGGGAGCCCTAAGGGTCCAAGTGCCCAATAATCAGGTACTTGGGATTTATGGGGTATATTGAACTTATAGGGCTTGTAGGGTTCATAGGGTGTATGGGGTTCATAGGGTTTGTAGGGTTTATTTGGGTTTATAGGGTATAGGTTTTAGGATGACCGCTTGGGGGCTCTGAGCTCATGGTATAGTTTGGGGTTTGGGGTTTAGGGTTTAGGGCTTTGGGTTTTGGATTCAGGGTCTAGGGTTCAGGGTTTAGGGTCTAGGTCTAGGGTCCAGGGTTCAGAGTTTAGGGTATATCCTACAGGTCCAAATACATATCATTTGGTCCTGAGGGATTAAGTATTTCTGGATCAAAATGTATGCTAGTTGGATACTTGGGAGTTTCCGACAATTAGCAGCCCACTTTGTGGGGAGTCGTTATAGTACAGATCCTAATCTATTGGGGTCTAGATTCCCCCAACCCTAGACCCCTAGACCCCTAGACCCTAAGCCCTAAACCGTAGAACTCTAAACCGTAGAAAACCCAACTTGGACTCAAGGGATAGGAGTTGATCTTTTGGGGAGGCACGTGGCTTTGGATATCTTTGTTGCTGCTGCTGTGCCGCCGAATCATTTAAAGGGATATGGTAGTTTCCCAAAATAGGGGGACCCCAATGTAGACCTCAAAATACCATAATCCTTATTATATGGGGACCCTAAACCATAAACCCCAATTTTGAGGAACCCCCGATATATTGGTAATTTGTTTTGTGCTTGAACCTGAAACCCTAAACCCTAAACCGCGTTTTGAGGATTGGGTACCTGGACACTTGGCGTATGCGGGAGAGCCACTTCTCCTACAAAGGCGGGTAATATGCCACACAATCCATGGCTTTTCTTGCGTCGCAAACTAAACGGCACCAGCTTGTGGGACCCTAGGGTTACTAATGGGATAGGTAACTTACCCACTAAGGGTTACACTAAGTCTATAATGGGCTTTTGAAGTGTGTCTAATACGTTACCTAACTCCACAGTCCCTCAAAGTAATGCGACCCTAACAGCAGAAGTCAGTGTTTGGTGGCAAGGGCTGGGTTTCTTACTGTTGGTTAGCATACAACGCCCCACAAACAAGCCCCAGGGCCATCTCTGGTCCCTTCCCCCATTCGATTCCCAAAGAACTAGATCGTGCCAAATTCCAGGATTAACACAAGCAGGGGTGTCCCAGAATAAGGGGTACATTTCTGGGGATCCCTATAATAATACGGACTATAGTAGATTGGGATCTATATGGGGGTCCCCCTTATTTTGTTAAACTACCAAAGCCCATGGCGAGCACCAAGCTTCGGGCACAGTAGCAGATATTCCGACATCAGCGGAACTCTGAAAAGCCTCAGATCCAGATTTAGGATTTAGGGTTTAAGGTTTAGGGTTTAGGGGTTTAGGATTCAGGGTTCAGGATGAATCACAGACCATGAATGTTACAAACTGCGTATCTTAAGCAGCATTAGAATCATTATTCTTGGACAGTAATTCGTGTTTGCTTCAAGAGTTAATGACTCACCACAGGGTCCGAAGGCCACGAACCATCACAGAATTCTAACCAGGAGCTTCAAGATGTTGAGCACCATGTCCAGGTGGGGCATGTTACAAAAAGGTTGGCAACTCTACAGGCTGCCAAAACCCTAAACCTTTGATGCTTTCACTTGACATCCTGAACTCCAAATCCCATCCTTAAGCCCTAAACATCCCAACTCAGAAGCTTTGAGCCCTCAACCCGGAATTGTACACCTTAAAGCTAACCCTAGGCCTGGAGCCCTATACACCCCTAAATGCCAGCCCTAAGACGAAGCTTAGCCCTGAATCCCAAACCGTTCTTATTGGGGCTTAGTAGGGAATATGGGAGTATAGCCGTTCATATTCCCTCATTCCCTACCAAGAACCAGTAAGCTTAAACTCTGAAACTTGCATCCGCAACGTTAAACCCTGAAGCCTAAACACTAGGCCCCAGACTTGGAAGCCCAAGTTGTTTGCAACGCTTTGAGCTGGGGTCCAGGGCTTAGGCTGCTTAGATGCTTACAACAGGTTTCAAGGATACTTGTGGCATACGGTATACGATGATGTTGCAACACGGACAAGTCAGACTATACAATGTTATTTGTTTTCTACAGCCTGGTTCGCAAGTTGGGCTTTTGGTCCTATTCCAGACTCTAGAAGACTCCTGTATGAGAAAACCTTCTTGCTGGTGGCTAGAAAGGACCGAGAGGATGGAAAAGAATGTGGACGCTACTGGAGGTTTCGGGTGCTCAGGATTAGGAGGACATGAAGGAATGAAATAGAAATGATTCTGCGGGTTTCCAAAAGCGAATAGTACGGGAGCCCATTCCTCCATTCCCCGGTTAGCATCAACAAGAGCCAGTTCTCAAGAGGCTTTCTATCAGATAAGTCCGCAGCCCCAAAAAACTCAAGAACTACCTGTGAACAGGGTAGCTGGGCTACAGGGTGTAGTTTGTACCTTATACCCTATGCCATGTTTGCGACTTCCTGCTCTTAGTCTTCCATTTGAACAAGATCTCCTCAAAATCATAATCATGTTGTCTTTGTACAAAGCTGACTGAGAAAAAACTCAATGCATTTCAGATTTCAACCTAACCCAAAGATGTAACAGCATGTAATCCAGATCCCTAACTATCTGTCCAACTGTTCCTGACACTCCGTTTAAGGTGGGAAGATTCTCAAGAAAACTGTGGCTGCTCCCTGCAATAAGAACTCAGACCTCCTAGTTCCCCCCCACGACAAATACCCAAAGATTATTAATGGTTTAGGAGGGTTTAGGCTCATGTACTCGTACTGCTTTTATTAGTCGCAGGGGTGGGGAGTTTTTCGTGCTTGCAGTGCGGGGATTAACCCTCTCCCCGTCCACCCCCTAACCACGATTGCCAGGCTCTGGGTTCCGGGCAGTGGCGCAATGCCTCAGGCTTAGCGATTCTGGAGGGTTGCCGGTACGTATCCCCAACTACCTAGGTCTACTTGGTAAGTAAGGGGTCTATTACTGCTAAACTGCAGGCTTTGGGATTATGTACCATGACCCCCCGGCTGTATGCAGGTGCTTACTTTGTATAGAGAGGGTACTTGAGGTATGCAGGGTTTGGGATCCAGCGCTTAGAGTTGAGTGTGGCCTTGAAGGCAGGGTGAATGCATACCCCTTTTGGCCATTCAGGGCAGTTAGAACTCAATTCTAACTGTACTCCAAAGCGGGTATACCCGAATTATACGTGCCAGTCAGTTGCCCCGAACCTGCAAGCAGAGGCTTGTAGCCTAACAGCTGCCCTGGACACCTCAGTTCCAGCTGCAACACACAGAAACGTCTTCATCCCTAAACCCTAGACCTTTAGGGTTTTGGTGTGGGCACCAGCCTCTGGGTTAAGCCGACCACTGTTCGAATGTATCGTTGATGTGGGAGTTTGTCGAGGTAGCCCGTACAGAATCCCTCGAGGAGAGCCTCAAAATTCTCCCTTATTTTCTTTTTCCGTTATACCTATAATTATATAGTAGTTTCCATTTTCCTTTCCATTATTACCCCTACAATTATTCTCCCCCTATATTATATATTATTCCCTTGATTGTATGTCGCTAGGTTCCCAAGCACCCTACTTTTGAGTGACCTCCATGTGAGCTACAGTCTAAACTCCGAGTATCCCCCTTAATAAGCCCTGTAGTACTCCCCTAGCTAATTCCCTATATAACCCCCCTTTACGGAGTTTAGACTATTATAGCTCATGTGAAGAATTTCTGTAGACACCCACCAGTGGGGTCTCAGGCTACCCTAAACCTTAAACCCTGAACCATCGAAACTTACCCCTCTTCTTCTGGATTGCCCTGGAGACCGCTTAAGTGTCCCCATCACAGGTGAGTTTTTTGGAAAGGGACCTGAGAGACTTCGTAACATTCATGCTAGGGTTTAGGGCTTTGGGGTCCACGAATGGGCCGTTGCAGGTTTCATCGCGGGAAGTAGATGATGATTGGGTACTCTCACCATTAGTTAGAGTTTAGGTTCCTCAAAGCGAAAATGGATGCCTTCTAGGAGTCCAGGCAGGATAGTGACTGGGGACGAATATGCAGAAGTGGAGCCAAAAACCCACAACTACATCCCAAAGCCCATGCTCTCCTGTTGAGGGTTTAGTTTTGGGGCCCCATGCTCTACTGCTGTATGCTTGAGGTTCTGGGATCAGGATACAGGTCTTGGAGATTCATAGCTAGATTCTACATGGGCCCCAAAGGTTGGGCTAAGATGCCGCAAGCCTATTTGAGGTTGAGCTTGAAAGAGGTATTCCGTGATAGTCCCGCGACATACAGGGTTAGATTCTTTCAATGCCCAAGTAGCGTGAATGAAAGAGAAGAATATGAGAATGCCCCGTTCCCATTGTCTACCTGCTTTCGCGAGAACAAAACCGACTACAAACGACTGCGGGTGTTGACGCAATCCAGGATACCAGCCGTGCCAACTGTGGAGCTTGCCATATCATAGAGGGAAGTCTCAAGTGAGCACCGTCATAAAGAGTCCAAAAAGACCCAGGCAATGGCTTTCATTAGCTCGTAGGAGAAAATCGAGCACGCAAACCTCAATTTACCGAAGCCAGCTGGCACGTACGTTCCGTACCGCATGCCTGCCTTCCAAAAGCTACCATGCTCCGACACCACAGACCAAAGGTTCCATTAGGTTAAAGTAGCCTTCTATGTAACCAGGTTCCCCAGTAACCCATTAATAATAAGGGTACCCTCTTTCCTACTGTTCAACCCTAATAAGGAGACCTCAGAATAAAAAGGGCAAAAGGGCACTACCGGGGTACCTAGATAATGAGCCTGGGAGGCATCTCCCTGAGCATCCAAGTACCTAATAATCATACACTTACCCAAAACCTGTACTACTAATTACTAGTACCCAAATCCCAAGTACCTAATTATTGGGTACATGGACCCAAAACCCTATGTACCCCTATATACCCCTATATATCCCCTTTAAGGGGACCTAATTATTGGGTACATGGACCCTTAGGGTCTAACTATGGCTGTAGAAGCCCTTCAAACGGCAAACCTCGCCCGACCGCTAGGAGAACGTATCCTTCCCAGAGGGTCCATGTACCAAATAATTAGGTACTTGGGATTTGGGTAATAGTAATTATAGTACTGGTTCGGGGTTAGTATATGATTATTTGGTACCTGGACCCTTTAGGTTCTGAAGTTCCTGCATCCTTGAGGTATCGGCTTACGAACTGCTTCGCATCCTTGCCGCTCGGGAAGTTCTGGGCCTGAGGTTTTGCATTCCCTCCCCAAACAAACATGATTGGGAATGCCCGTTCTACAGCAGCAAAGCTACATGCATGCAGCAACTGTTTGCAGGGAGTCTTTTCAAAATGCAAGGCATCCTCATGCTTCGTTGCTTTCGGACGAAGACGTAGATGTGTTGCGGCGGTACGTATCCTCCATGGAGCAACTAGGATAGTGCTGGTACAAGCTTACTCGTGCGTCGACCACTTAAAGACTTGCCCAGGTGTCCGAACAGTCCTCCAGACCTGAGCAGATGTAGCGACAAATACCACTCCTGCACGACGCAACAAACCGCAAGGCTGTTTCATAGCAGTACTGGGAAAACTCATCATGACTGGAAAAACTGTATTTCGAGTAATTACTGCCAACGCTGCAATGTTCGCAGAAGTACCTCTAGAAACCACGGCTGTCCCAAAATTCCAAAGCCGGAAGTACCCTCCGACCCTGCCAGAACCTGGCTCCTGCATGCTGATGACTAACAAGCTTTGAGAGTCGGAAATAATAGCTTTCAAAAACAATGCGTCATGTAGGGTTGAGACGAGTCGCCCAATAGTGGGCTACGAAGAAGAAGGCAGAGATGGAGTAAGCTCCATGTGGATGCCAACACATGACCTCAGCGTTACTTGCTAAGATCGGAGGGCCGACAGGGCAGCTTCGTGCAAGCAGTCCTGTACGGCCACAAGGGTTTCACTTGTAATGGTAGCAGAGAACTTGCTTAGATAAAAAGACTGCACAGCTGTTTGCTGCGCTTGTTACTTGAAGTGTGGTAGGGTTGAAGCAAGTTGAGGATCGGTATGCACAGCCATTCGGAGGTGACAGTAGGCTGGTCGAGGAGATGCAATGATACCCAATAGTTTTTGCAAACCCGGCAGATACACATCACGGGTCGGTTCTGTATGGCTGCTGTGTGCGGTAGTACTTGTAGTGGAGAGAAACTCCTTGACCCAGACCTTGAATACTCACGCGCAAGCCAGCGAATGAGCAGGAAGCCTCTCTTGAGTGCTCACTTCTGCACTTGCGGGGAAGTACACAAACCATCCCTGACAACATTGTCCTCATGCGCCTGGTACTGTACAAAGCAGGGATGTTGGGGATGGACTGAACTCATTATCTTGTGGGTCGTTATTAGGAAGAGCTGTGAACAGATAACTACGGGCATCCAATCCTTCGAACTCACTTCGATACTACGAACCTACCTCCAAGCCCGCAACCTATAGTCCCCTTGAGTAGATAGAATATAGGGTTTAGGGTTTAGGGTTATAGTCCCCCTCAAGTAGATAGAATATGGGGTATATGGGGATCTTATAATAGCATACCAAAAGCCATATTCTATCTGCTTAGGGGTACTAAAAGCCCTCAACTCACACAGCCCTGAAGCTTAAAGGGGGGGTTTAGGGTTTCCAAAAGCGGGGAGGCCAAAGCAGACCACAAGATGTTACAACCTGTCTCTTAAGGGCTCCTAACAAAGCCCCCCGCCATCTTTTTTGGAAGCCACCCGAATCCCTGATCGATATCCGTAGACCCTGGGCCAATCTAGAAGGCTTTTGTCCCTCGCAGACCCTGCTGGGTAGATATGTATATAGGTATGTAGGGAATGGATAGGGATGAGGACCGTATAGGGATTATATCATGGGGGATATCTGGTTTGAGGACATCATGCTCAACAATGGAGAAGCACAGAGAAAAGCGCAAGGAAGCCAGGACCATAATATTGGTACTTATTGAGGATGCTACTTAGACCCTGCACACACTCTCAATTAGGGCTAAATGCCCACCATTAGGGGCCCAATATCCCCAATTAAGGATACTGGGAGGGTCTTGGTACAGTAGGTTGTGTTTAGACCTTACCCCTAAACCCCCGCAAAACCCCTTAACCTAAACCCCTGAACCCTAACAGGGTCTTACTTGGGAGGCCTGGCCTGGAACCTTTTGCACTTCCTCTTTTTGATTGGGTATAGCTTGTTGGTTCTGATTAGCAGGACCCCAAAAGGTCCCACATTGGAGGGCCTGGGGCCTGGGATATTTTCCTTTTTGTTATTATCCATATGAGCAGCTACCTAAATTATTAGTAAACAGCTAAGTAAAAAATCGTTTTGGGGGGGGCCTATCGCTTTACAGGGTTTTTGCACAATGTTGTCATCCATTTCGGGGGTATCGCTTTTGGGGGGGCCCTATCGCTTTACTAGCGTTTTGCTCATGTCCCTGAACATTATGTTGGCCTGCTCTTGGCTCCTACACGATAATAAAAGCGGTCGCTCATGTAGGCTAGTAGTAAGAGTATTTGGAAGGTCAACGTAACACCACGTCTGTTGACTTCGTGGAGACTTTCACGAGACAAGCCATGCCATGCAATCCCGCAGGAATTGGCCTTCAGCTAAAAGCCGAGGTAATGAAACCCTAAACCCTAAGCCCTAAATGACCCACAACATGTTGAGGTGCATTTTATTTGAGGTACTCCAGGCAGTGAGTATGCAAGGAACCAAGGACCAAAATGTTGGTCACTATCCCTGTAATACCCTACATTCTACATGAAGCCTATACACATCCAGTTTCCAGTTTCTTTTTCGTTTTGTTCTCCATTATCCCTAAACCCTGTATACACATCACCTATGACGGTAGTGGAAGGATCGTACTTACCCCCTGAACACGTGAAACTGCACCAACGCTACACAAAGGGCATGGCAGCCAACACGATACTTCGCCAACCCTAAACCTCAAAACCTTCCCTAAGCGTCCAAGGACCCAAATAGTAGGGTCCCTCTAAAGGGGTTATTGGGGGAGTATATAGGGATATGAGGGGACTATATAAGGGT
>CAJNIZ010011013.1:58325-83974 GCA_905231905.1 Symbiodinium pilosum | reverse complement strand
AACCCATGGGGGTTTAGGGTTTAGGGATTAAACCCATTGGGGTAGTATTAGGGTTCTATTGGGGAAATGGAAACTACTATGGTATATTGGGGTTATATAGGGTTTCTTTGGGTCTTTGCAAGGCTTAGGGTTTAAGGGCATACCTGAATGCTTCTGGAATTAGATGCAGACTTAGGACAGTCGAAAAGGCGGGCTCAGCATCCAAGACCTTGGGATCATTCCTTAATCACTGTTCTACCTTCCTTCCCTGCAAACAACAAGCAAGGTTGGTCAGGGCGGTGTAGCCCCCAGGCTAATAAGCCAACCCCACTTGCCTGCAGAAAATGGAAACTTCTATAAGAATGGGGTTGTGTGGGCAAGGCGCAAGAGGTTCAACGATTCTTTGATGCAGGGTATGCGCGAGCTCCTTTCAACGGTATAAGTTCTTTGGACTGCGGATAGGAGGCTCACATGGAAACCCCATAGGGTTTTGTATGATCCTGTCTTCTGTATGGACATAGATGAGTTGCAACTCTGTTGCAAGAACGGACGTTGTACTGCATGTTCTGGAAGCTTGCCACCACCACGTGGCACTTGCCAAACTTCAGGCCAACATGGCTGCGCGCGTCCAGTAGCCATCGAGCCTGAACAGCTTCTGCACCTTGCACAGCCAGCAAAATGCCAAGCAAAACAATGTCATCAGACCTGTGGCGCAAACCTGTTGCTGTCTAGAGCCCCCGAATAATAGATGTTGCCGTCAAGATAGTGGCACTTTGTAACATGCAAGCGGAATGGGCTCTTCGTCAACCCGCGGCTTTACCCGAAATCCTTAAACCTACATATACCTTTAAGCCTCAGTTTCTATGTCATTTTCCGTCTGATACAGAATTCCCAAAGCCCTACTGTGAGCTCCATCTGAATGGTACGTTGGAGGCCTTCAAGAACATTTATGAATAGGTTTCCTTATCAGGGAAATCTACAAGTATCCCAAAGTGCCATCCAGATATATATACTACATACCTAAGCTAAGCCCTAAACCCTAAACAATCCTCAGCCCTAAACAACCCTAAACCCTAAACGACCCTAGACACTAAACGCTGCAGCCTATCCTGTAAACCTACATGAACTCCTTGGGAGCTGTAAGCCTGATCCCTAAACCCTACACCCTAAACCCTATACCCTAAATCCTAAACCCTTAACCCTCAACCCTAAACACTATACTATATATATATATACATATAAGTATATATATATATACATTTCCCCTTGAGGTTGGCACCAGGCCACCCAGCAGCCCATCGCTGTTGTGGCAGCTGCCAGCCCTGGCCCAAAGTGTCCATGTAGGTAACTAGAGTTTAGAGTTTTGGGCTTAGAGGATACAGTCAATATTTCCCAGACAATTACTTATTAGGGACTCTATGACAGTAGCTCATGTAGGTAACCGGGATAGGGTTAAAAGGTTCAGGGTTGAGTTTTACAAGGGCACTAAACACTAAACCCTAAACTCCAAGGCTTTCCGGTGGACGTACAGTTGAGGAATTGAAGTTTGAGATGGGAAGTTCCCGATTACAGAGTTTATGAGTGACTTACGGGCTTGGGGCTTTAGATGCAGAGGAAGCTCATGTGAGCTATAGTCTAGAGTCTCAGTATCCCGCTTAATAACCCTGTAATGCTCCCCGGTTTCTACCATTCAGAAGGGTTCCCCATCCTTCACACGAGCAAGGGCTGACCGTTCAAGGGTAAAGGGTTTAGGGCGTGGGGTTTAGGGTTTGGGGTTTAGGTTTAAAATGCACCCCAAAAGCTTTACGCAGCTTACTTTTTGTAAATCGAGAGAAGGCAATCCCAGCGATCCCTCTACTGGACGATGGCACGACTGTTTTCAGAAACTCCCATACGCGGGGTTCTTCGGTAGCGTAGAGGGATTGTTCTGAACCGACCCTTCCGCACGAGATCCGTGAACTCCAGCCTCCGCTCTAAATCCCCATCAACCCCATCCCAAGCCCGTGGATCATTAGCATGTTATCATTCTTCTGATGGAACCAAGCATAACCCTCAGGGTCCAAGGACCCAAATGATGGGGCTTTAGGCCCTAAATGCCTTTAATGTTATAGTATTTGGGCCCAAAACCCTATTATTTGGGTCCTTTGGACCCCTAGGGTAAAGAGGGAACGAACCCTGGATCGACTCAAAAAGCCTAAGTAAGCCCCAAACCCTTAAATCCTAAGCTCTAAAGCCTAGACCCAAAATCCCGAACCTGAAGCCCAATCCGGTCTCATACGCGGCCTGAGAGAAGCATCTCTTGCGACGACCGGCCCGCACTGCCTCCAAGTCACATCTGGGGGATCAGGTTTGGGGTTTAGGGCCTACATAGCGTTTAGGGTTCAGGGTTTACTGTTTAGGGTTTAGGGGTTTAGGGTTTACTGTTGAGGGTTTAGGAGGTGTAGATGGTGGAAATCTGGGATTTTCCCGAAATTAAGGATACTTTTTTGGTGGTTCCTACAATGAATATATATATATCTATTTCTATATTGGAGTCCCCCTAATTGGGGAAACTACCATATGTTACTTTGGATTTGTTTTGCCAATCTGACGTTACGAACTTAAGGAAAATCAAGTTAAGATTCCTGCAATTATCATCTGTAAGTTGAATCTCGTCTTGAGGGTCTGGAGCTTAGGGCTGGGTCCTCCAAGAGGTCTTTCAAAATGAGGCGTTTTATGCTTAGGAAGTTGTTGGGGTTCCCAGGAGATCTAGGGCTGAGGGTTTAGGGTTCCAGGGTTAAGGGTTAAGGGTCAGGGGTTTGGGGTTCCAGCAATTTCTAGGGGCATGGAGGAACTATGAGGGGTCAGAGTTGCCGATAACGTGCTCGTCATGACTTACGTCCAGCATTTCCGGCACCCGTTCACCACAGGGGATTTGCTTGACACTGCGGCCTCCGGGCATGTCTATAAGGTTTGATTGAAGAGTGCATTAGCTTCAGATGTGGGGGGTTCTCACACTCATTCCTTTTGAATCTGCAGTAGGGATGCCCATAATCCTGATTGAAACCCCAGTGCATTGTTGGGTCCCTGACCCCATTTACGTAGGGCTTCGCTGTGAGGTTTCGGGGATTGAGTAAAAGTAACAGATGAACAAAGAGTGGCAGACATCAAATACCCAACTGCACCACCTCAACTACTATAGGGGTGACACTGCAATCAAATCAGGGGCCGCAGCGAAGTCCGCAGCGTGCCGGAACTGATCCCACAGTGCTTGCTAGCCCCTAAACCAAGCCACTATACAGCAAGGGACTACTTGGCAAATCCTTCAATCATTTGGGTCACGGCTTTGGGTTTGGGCTTTGGGGTGTTGGGCAACAAGAACCGGAATCATGCCAACTCTCAGGGGGCCTGGGAAGTTTGAGTTTCATCTTGTCTGCTTCCTCTCGCGTGCCAAAACTCCGAGGCAAGATAAGATACTCGTGGGATTTACTCAAGCATTGCATCAACGTAACTGTGGGTAGCAGGTTTGGTTTACAGCGACTTTACAGGCTTGGGCACTGCCAGACATCAATTGCATACAAGTCCTACCATCAAACTTAGCTCTAAGCAGCATTCAGGTTACAAAGCCATGAGGCACAACATGGGGTCTTCCCAAATTTAGATGTACCTTGTTGGGCGGGTCATCATAATAAGGACTATAGTATGTTGGGGTCGCAAGTGGGGTCCCTCAAAAAAACACGTAGCCATACGTATCCTTAGAGGGGTTGCCACCCTATGTGACCCTGTGTCGCTTACATGCTTCAAGGAGAATGCTGTAAGCTCATATTGCGGCGCCGCGGTGCAAAAGGTAGCTCGAATAAATTATCTACACACAAAGGATGATGTTGCTGCTGGGTACGTGCGCATGGTCTATCACAGAGCAGCCGTAAGCGCTGCAACGCGCTACCCTGCTCTTCGTGAAGACAGAACAGGTGCCTCTTCACAAGGGGAGTTTCTCAAACATGTGGGTATTCTCCAGGATTCTGAGTACAGGTGACCCGCGGCTTGATACTCACCATTGCTACGGAAATCTGTGGAGAATCACAAAGGCACACTAAAAAAACAGCCTAAACATACCCAAAAATTTCCCTATACCCTCTACCAACCCTAGATAGGCCCTCATTAAGCCCTTTATAGACTCCAAACCATAAAGCCCTTAACCCCATATGGACGGTGAACCCTAGGGGGAACATGTGGAGATTTCTAGGGTACTATTCCAAGGATCTATAAGGGTCTTGGGCATGGTGGCCGAACACAGAAGTGGGGGTTCTCAACATCGGGAACCCGTGCAGAATTACTGGGGTCCTTATTGGAGATTGGGTGGGAGATATTTAGAAAAACGCCCAGGTCATCTGCAGAAAGACCATTTGTATCCTATTGCTTTCTCATGCACATATAATTACATGGCCAGAATTCTGCTCCCTCGTTGGGTACCCTACATTTTAGCGGGTGCATGATATTGGGAACCACCATAATTTGACCAACCCACCCACACATACTGCGCAGGGGGCGCGCCCAAACGAACCCCAAGTCACAAACAACTGGGCCGGGTGTGGGGACATTCTTGGCTGGGCAGACATTGTTTTCGACCCATTGGCCCTAGTTTTGCGGGCTTGGGTTTTGAGGGCTCAAGCTTTGACATCTATCTTCCCTCCTGGTGTCTATGCGCTCGCTGGAGCTTTAGCGTCTGTGAATCAGAAAAACCCAGAACCCTGAAACCGCACCCCCACCCCACGGAATAGCGTGCGCCTTGCTGTCTGCCAAGCATGCAGATGCGCTGCGCTCGAGTCGCTAGTACTTATGACTTGGAGTCAATGTAATTATTGCAAATCCTACCTTCTCTGCCCTACAGCTTAGCAGGCAAAACCCTATCAAGCTCTAGGTAGTTGGGGTTACAAGATGGCGCATATCGACCCTTCCTCTATTTAGTAGCCTAGGTAGAAGTTTCACCCAAAAAATGTCAGTTAAGACACACGAATATTGAGGGCTGACAGTCCTAGCGTAGCTCGGATGAATGTATTATATGAAGTTCCCCGGCACAGCTGAGAAGCTCTCCCACAATACTCTCTTGGCCCTGCTTACCTGCTTCAGAAAAATATCTTCTGGGTTCGCGGGGTGTGAGAACATGAAGTGAAAACAGAGGAGTGTGTAGGTGTAAATGCGTTTTGCACCTTCCACTTGGCTAGGGTACCCGAAGCAGCACGTCGGAGCGCATCTGAGCTAAAACCACACAGCATGGGATACCCGGAGCCCTAGGAAGGACACCCAAAAACGCGGCACTGCTGGGGACTATTACAGCTTGAAGCGTTTTGAGAGCTTGCTTTGGGAAAGCATAGGACATGCTTCCCTGAACCCAGAACCTAAAACCCTTTTGGGTCTAAAACACAAAACATGAAACTTTTCCTTCACCTCTACAGATGACATCATCTGACGTGCTAGTACATGATTTCAACAAAGTTGCCAGTATGGGGAATGGAAGTATGCACGGAAAACATATATATATATATATATGTTTAAGATATGCGTTGTCTGCCAACTTAAGTTACCTGCCCTAGCGGCAACCTAGGCATGGTCTGCGTGCTTCTGCTTTCTCGCGCAAGTCACCCTGCGTACCTCAGAGCTGCTCTTCAAAAATGTGCGCGCTAATGGCAAGCTATGTAACCACAACCGTGGTTCCTAAACCCTAAACCCTATACAGATAGCTATACGTACCGCCATAGTTGTGAGAGCAAAGGTAAGCAAAGATAGAGTGGCAAGGTAGTGCTGCAAAAACATCACATGCATCTTTGAACAAATCTAGGAACAACAGTTCCAACAGCAACTAGCTACGGCCATAAGGCGCTAATACCAAATGTGCACTGATGTTTGCACTTGTGTGGCTGCATGCACTAAGACTCTGCAGCACTCTCCACTTTGAGAGAATGCCTTAAGCCAAAAATGCAACCGATAGCGCCATCTATGAAAGTAACTATAGGGAACTTTAGAGTACTACCCGACTATAACTTGTTTTTTTTCCCCACCTAGCTCCTCCATAGGTCTTTATGGGATAGTATACTATACTTCCTTAGGGGCCCCTGAGTAGTGTTCAGCTTTTTCTTTCCGGGCGTGGGATCTGCCGCAGCCGGGAGAGAAGAACAACACGTTGCCATGATGCAAGATCCTAGTTCTAATCTGGAAAACAAGGGTTGGCAGTCTGGAGTTTAGGGTTTAGGGTTGCTGTTAAGGAACTCAATGCTCAGGGTTAAGTTTTTTGGTAAATTGTCAGGATATGGATGCATGGCAAATAGTTCGACTTCCCCATATGGCAACTTGCTGCGAGCTTCCTCACCGCAACCCAAAAACAACTTCGACTCTGCAAGTTTTCCACCAAGGAAGAAGTTTCAGGGGGTTGCTGGCGGCGAGTTTAGAGCTTGGGCTTGTGGAAAAGACTGCAAAATCTCCCAGGTACCAGTCAACCTCACGTCAATCACTGGCAGTCGAATTCTTGGTAGGCACATAGTCACATACTTGCTGGGAGTTGAATTGGGTTGAGGGTAAAGGGTTTAGATTTTATGGTTAAGCAGTTTTAGGTTTAGAGTCCCCATTCCAGTGATCGTCCGTCAGGTGTTGTACTTTGCTAGAAAGTGAAATCAGGGCTCAGGCTTTAAGGTAAGCCTTCTGGAAGAGCTCTTTCCTTGCCTAATTCCCTGCGAACACCAAGTTAAACCATGAACCCTAAATGAAGCAAAATGAATCCATCACCCCAGCACGAGGCTCCTCGTTGTCTTCGTGGAGGCAGTCCTCAACGCAGCTGTGGCTCTCAGCTTGGGTTTAGAGTGTAGGCCTTTAGGAGTTTAGGCGTTAGGGGTTTAGGGTTTAGGGTTATGAGTTTGGAGGTTGAGGTTTCACGAGGACTTAGTCCTAAAGAGCTTAGAGCACCAGATGCAAATCTGCCTTTGGCACTACCCAAAGCACATCCTGCATACGTTGAACCGGCGATTTCAACGACATCTGCAAGCACTGCTGACACTGGTCTTCAGACAGAGTTCAGATAAGATAGATGTGTTAGGAAGTAATGTAACCTTCATTCTTGCTTCGGCTTCATTGATAAGATGCATGCTTTAGAGCTTGTGGCGGGGGTTTACTTGGAGGGTCAGGGGGACTTAGTAAGTAGGCTAATTATCCCTATTATCAACTTACTAAGTCCCCCTGACCCTACAAGTAGGACCTCGGCTTTTGGGGTTCATGGGTTTGAGGGCATAGTTTACAGCAGCCCGGCGGAGAATTCAGGACACCAAGCTTCTTGGCCTTTTGGCTTAATTCCTTGTATCCCCCTTAACAACCCCTAACATAGGGTTTAGGGTTTAGGGTCTAAACCCCTAGTATCCCCCTCAAGAACCCCTATAGTCGTCCCCTATGTAATCCCTTCTATAGCCCCCTTTGACGAGTTTAGACTATAGCTCTCTTGGCCTTTTGGGTTTGGGTTGAAATTACAGCGTTGAATGCGCGATTTAAGCTTACGTTTTCGGATATCGGATTTGGAAAACTGATCTTATGGCCATTGAGTCTGGCAGAAAGCTGGAAAGACAACCCTAAACCCTATAAATCTCATGTTCGGTGGAAGTAGGTTGGCCCTATCCCTGTGGAAACTGCCATCAAAAAGCCTCCATCACCTTGCGGGGTGCCCAGAGAACCCAAGTGTACCTTAAATGACGCTAGGATCCCTAAATGATGTTTCGCGGTTTAGGGTTTAAACTCGCTAAGGCTCCATGTATGTGCTATCTATACACTTTAGGGCCCAATGTAAATAGTCTTTGTAGACTTAGAGCCCCAGGGACTAGGATCCCTGCTATGATTTTACAAAACCTCCCTTAACTAAGGAGTCTGTGGCTTGCTGGGTGAGTGCAGAAGCCCTTTCTACACACATGGTGCTTGACTGAGGCACCTTCAGTAATTACCCCTCTATACCCTGAACCCTAGCAACTAACCCTAAACCCGCGAGCCCCATGTGTTGCCTGAAAAGACCTGAAGCGCGTTAGTGGACCCTTCTGCTAAACACCCCTCAACCCTTTCACTCCCGAAAATCTAAGCCCGTTAATCTCACACCTTTAGCCCTAAACCGCCCCCAAAAGATACACCTATCTTAACCCGCAAAAAAAAA
The DNA here is from genome assembly GCA_905231905.1 of Symbiodinium pilosum. Classification (NCBI taxonomy): domain Eukaryota; class Dinophyceae; order Suessiales; family Symbiodiniaceae; genus Symbiodinium; species Symbiodinium pilosum. The sequence goes on along the minus strand of CAJNIZ010011013.1, from coordinate 75,837 downwards.
AACTGCCCAAACCCTCTGAGGTACCCCAATTCGATCCAAATCCCCAAAAGTTGTTAGTTGTCCTCGATCCAGGCTGTTGACCCTGGCGCAGCTCTTAGTCTGAAGCATCTTCAACACGGTTCAGGCTTAAGACTATCATCCCTGCATAACCCTAAACCCCAAACCGTAAATTATGCAGTGGTTCTATTCTCTTTTCTATTCCCATTTAGGTTTTAGGGTTTATGGAGGAAGTCCTGCATGACCGTGCGTCCCTTTAGTCTCATGAATTTCAGTAGTTAAGGAGCTGCAAGATTTCAATCGTTAACAGGATGCTGTTTGTGTCAAGGCAGAGTTTAGGTGGGGATGGGGGCTTCAGGCTTGCTTGGGCCTCAAATTGTAGGGTTTAAAGCTTGAGGGTGTGGGGCAAGCACTGAATAAACAACTTGAATATGGATTTGAGGTATAGCCCCCCTTAAGTAGATAGAATATGGCTTTGGGTATAATATACTGAGATCCTCATATACTCCATATTCTATCTACTTAAGGGGGACTATATGCTTAGCAAGTTTCAGATTGCCGAACCAGATTGAGCACTCCTACACTCACGGCCCCTTGGTCGACGCACGCAGATCATTGCAGAAAGCTTCCAACAGATACACTCATGGAAATCAACATGGAAACCCAAAAGGGGCCCTATAAAGACTACAGTCCCTCTAAAATTGGTCTAAATGGGGTTCCATGTTAGTTTGGGGGAGTGTACTTACCGACTACGCAGAGAGATGTGCTAGATTGTGAGTACACGGTACGCAGAAAGTGTCACATGACAAGCAAATTCTTGACTGTCATCCCGTGATATGGTAGTTTCGGTAAATAGGCCCAGAATACGACCATCCTTATTGTGGGGACCCCCAAAAACGTACACCAAATTTTGAGAAACCCTGAACACTAATTTCATATAACCCCACATAACCTCTATATAACCCCTCTATAGCCTTGTATATAATCCCCAGATGTAAGATTGGGAATTCTGCATTGGCAGGCCAATGCTTGAAGATGTAGTCCAGGATTTAAGGTTTAAGCTTTACCTGTGACCCCAATTACCTACAGTTTAATAGTACGTACCCCTTAATTAGTAGGTATAACCCATAAACGTGTAGATAATTGGGGTCACAGGTAGGGTTTAGGGATCAGGGTTTAGAGTTTGCGGTTTAGGGTTCAGGGTTTAGGCTTTAGGATTTTAGGGCCCCAAGGCTCCATGTAGCTACGATTTATAGCCTCTAGGGCCCAATGTAAGTATTATCTATAGACTTAGAGTCCCAGAGGTAGGCTTGTTGAGACCTGAGACTTTGGTCTGCATGCAGCGAGGGTTTAGGGTTTAGCATTAGGGTATGGGGAGCATAGCTGTCTCCACGTTGGGTTTTGCAAGACGATGGGGGACTTGGGCGCTTTGTCCTTGTTGGGTTCAGCTAGTAAGCAGTCTTGTGAACAATGACCCCGGTTGGAACAGAAGGGCTTCACAAACCACAAAGCGACGCATTCCGGAGACGATACCTGAAAATATCTCTCCTTCTCGCCTGAGCCAACCGCCAAGACACTCCTAGTACCTTAATTGGGAATATATGTGGCCTTATAGTGGGTACTTAGGCCCTACCCTTATAGTGGGTACTTAGGCCCTACTTGAGGGTAGGTGGAGGGTCTAGGCAGAGAGACGACAAACCTTGAAGACTTCACGCAATCGCTACCGAAAGCCTGCTTAACGTTGTACCACCACGGAAGCCAAATAGCCATAATCTAAACTCCCTGAAGGGGTTAGATAGGGATTATATAGGAGACCACTATAGAGGATATCAAGGGGATACTAGGAGTTTAGGCTATAGCTCAGATGCTGCCTGGACATTCACTCTTCAGTAAAAAGAGAAGACTCCGAAGCAACGCTATTCAGAGTCCTTCGCTTTCAGATCTTGATTTGGCTGCATTTTGTTCCTGGAACTTCCAAAGGCCCCCTGCCTCTGAACATCAAAGACTCTATCCAAAGTCTTTGAAAAACTTACATTGTTCAGGATTCAAAGTAACCCTAAACACCGCACTCCCCCAAACTAACCTGTGACCTGAAAAGGGACCCTGTCAAGACTAGACTCAAAAAAGAGCCTGTAAGCCTCCATGTTGCCTTGGGGAGTATTCCCAAAGCTCTATAGGCCCGGTAGATGCCTACATGTCCCTGCATAGTTGTTTCAAAGCCCGTTTTTGGAATTCATATTTTTCCCACTCCACAGGCTCTGAACTCTGGCCCCGACTTGCAGGTAGGGCTTACTATTCCATAACAAAATTTGGGGTTTAAGGTTTCGTGTTAATGGGTCCGCTGCAGAATTGCAAAAAAAAAAAAATGGACAACCAAATGGAAAGCGAAATGGACACTGCTTGATAGGGGTTTGGAATTATATACTGGGGTTATATAGGGATTGGAAAAGAAAATGGAAAATACCGTTGAGGGTTCAAGGCTTAGCGCTAGAAGATGTTCAAAGATAAAGGCCTGTGGGGTATTTCTGACCGGGGCTAGAAGTAGGACAGCTGTAGTCCAGGTTAGAGGAGCTATACCTTAAACAACCCCACCTCAAACACAAAACCTCCAAGCAAGCCCCTTTACACCCTAAACCCTGAAGCCTAATCCCTCAAACCTGAAGCTAAATCCCAAATCCCTAAGCCCTAATACCTAAATCCTAAAGCCTTCCTACACCTTAAATTCCTTCACCTCCCCACAGGCCTAGAAGCTTGAGACAAAACCTAAACCGTACACCCTAATCCAAAACCGGTTGCTGATAGGGATGCAAGTGTACGGTAAGACGGTTTAGGATTTAGGGCCCAGGGTTTAGGAAAGAAAGGCTTCGGGTATATATCGGGATTGTCTAGAGGTTTTTTCAAAGCGAAGGGCCTTAAGAGGCCCTTCTTTGGGTATGTGGGAATTTCACGGGTGGACACATTAATTCCCATATGGGGATTGATATTCTCTGCGTAGGAACTTTCTCAAAAAATGTATGGATGGCATCTCATTTCCCGAGAACCAAGAAGGACAACTCTTTGAACAGCCTGGTGGCAACGCGGAAGTTTGGGGCCTAGGAACCCCCAAGCTGTACGCCCAAAACCACTAGAGTCACTACCTGAACCCCAAACGCATGTAGAATGATAGCAGTTTGGGCTATTTTTAAGGGTTGTGTGATATTACTTTACCTACTTTTGGGGTCCAGGTAGAGTCTAGGCAACAGCGGAGCATGACTGCCTCGGCGTAATCGACCTGCCAGCGGAATGCAGCTCCCTCAACTCACAAAAGTCTGGAGTTCAGGGCATGCGTGGAGGCTACGGTGGTTCTCAAGGTAATAAGAAAGGACATGCAACAGCTCACGGCATAGATATTCCTCCAGGTGATGTGTCCCTCTTCTGGGGTCCGTATACCCACACGCTAAAAACACAATAGAGCGTATATTGTGAATCCTACAACCTCGGCGGTTAGACAAAACTAACCCTGACAGCCTCCCATTTTCGAAGGGTCCAAGCAGCGCAACCTATGTATAGACTGGGTTGGCCCCTAAAACGCTTTGAAAAATGTTAGTATATAGGGTTCCTTATTAAAGCCATTAGGGAAAATATTAAATATGCCAGGGGCCTACCCGGTAGACTATATCGTCTTGATAGCTACAAGGACCCTTCGGGTTCGCACCATAGGGAATAAGAAGGCGGTCATGCGCAATAAGTTGCCGTAACGGTATGCATGCCCAACACAACAGACCTTGAGCAACAAGCCCTTCTGTTGGTGCCTGGAAATCTTCCTTACGGTCGGTCTTCCACTACAAAGAGAGCAGCAGTGTCTCAGTCATCATCAGCATCATAATGATCAACAACATCACCTTCAACATCATGAGAACCCTTGAAGGCAAGGGCTTTAGGCTGAGAGGGGATGTTTCGGGTCTTCAAGCGAGCCATGGTTTCTAGCCCCAACCCTACCTGTAACCCCAACTGCCTACGGCTTCATGGGTTATACCTACAAGCCAGGGGGTGACTACTGCAATGCTGTAGGCACCAGGGGGTGCAGATGAAACGTGTTTCCCTAAACCCTAAACCTCTAAACCCTAAAGCCCTAACGCCTAAACCCCTAACCCCCCAAACTCTAAGCCCCGAACCCCCTAGACCCTAACCCCTAAACCCAAAACCCCAAAACCCCTAATCCCTACACTTGCCTCTGGGACCACGCCGGAGAAGACTGGAGGGCCAGATGGGGCCTGGGTCAGCAGTGCGAAACAACAAAGCTTCATGTGGGGTGCCTTTAAATAAGGTTCTAGGGGTTCTATACGGGTTCTATAAGGGCATGTAGGGCATATAGGGATATATATATATATATGTATACATAGAGTTTAGGGTTTCCCAAATTAGGGGTACCTTTAAAGAGGCTAGATAGGGGTTATATGGCGTCATATAGGTTCAGGGCTTCCCAAAAATTAGGGGGTCTATAGTTTTATATAAGGGTTCTGTAGGGGTTATTTAGGGTTATATCGGGGTTGTATAGGGTGTAGGGTTTAGGGCTTCCCAAAATTAAGGGTACCTTTTGGGGGGGTCCCCATAGAAGGATTATAGTATTTTGGAATCTATATGGGAGTCCCCTACTTTGGGAGACTACCAGAAGTAATCTTGGATGTAGGTCTCAATTTAACCTAAGAGTCCAAGTACCTAAATAGGATTCACCCAGGGCCAAATTATTGCTGGCCATTTGCAATAGGGTTTAGGCTTTAGGGTTTAGACCTGAACACAAGCAATTCTACTTTGGCCAACTACTGGATGTAGTCTCTATCGAGATCCAGGGCAGGAACTCGATTCAGTCAGTGTTTGGTGGGTATTCCGGTCAGACCGCAGCCGACCAAACATGTTGATGGTAAAGATCCACATCATAAAAGCTCTACGAAACTACCCTAATGGATGGTTCCAAGTATATTTGGTCGCATGATGCAATCTATTCAGTGAACCATGCAGATAAGAAGTTCTACAAATATTCAACGTGTGATCCGATAGACAAACTGCTACGATCCATGCATGCTCCCATCCCTCTAATGATGCTGACGATTGGCGCTGGCAGCCTGTCATTCTGAACCCTTCCTCAGGCTTAATGCCAGAATGGCCTTGGCTGCACGCCAGGAGAACCAGCAGTATCATTAGAGTCGTACTCTGCCTCCAAGTGCTCTTCGCTTTGACCTCTTCTTCTGCCTCAGGAAGGGGTCCTCCTCCGCCGCCAGCGCTGCAAGCCTGTTGTGTCTTCGCTGCCCGTTTGACGGAGGGGCGCGACGAGCACCGTTGCAGCGGCGGGGCATGATGGCCTCCGAAAAACCTCTCTGGCCGGCAAGCAGACTGAGTTCTGGCTAAGGTAAGGTTTGGGCATTAGAGATTCTAACAACCCTAAACTCCAAAACTCCAGCCCTTCCCTCCTGAGTTTCCTCTGAGCTCTTGTTAATGCTTGCAGCAGTAAGAACTGGACATCTTGGTAATGAACATCTTTGCTGCATATTAAGTTTCCGAGGTCATGGTATACCAACTGTCCTAGAGCCAATACCCTGAACCCCAAAGCCTGAATCCTATACCCCGAACCCTAAACCCTGAAGCCCTAAGCCCTGAACCCTAAATCCCAAAATCTTTTATCCTAAAGCCCTAAGCCCTGAACCCTTAACCCCAAACCCTTAACCCTTCACTCCAAGTCCTATAGTCCCCCTTATGTAGATAGAATATGGCTTTGGATCAACCTAAACCCCATGTAGGGTTTAGGGTTTTCTATCTACTTTAGGCGGACTATAAGCCCGAATCAATCTCGCAGGGCCTCAGCCACGCCGGTCGGCGCAGCACGGGGGCTCCCAGCAGCAACCTCCGCGGGGTCTCGAAGATCGAATAACAGTAAGGATTTAGGGTCTAGATGTTTAAGGTTCAGCTATACAGGTGTATGTACAGATATATATATATATTTATTTATTTATAAGTATACACATACATACAGGAGTCATACCTAAAGGTTTGCGAATAAGGAGCACGGATAAATGAGGAATCCACCGCAATTTATAGCGATCGCAAAGGGACGTGTAAAGAACACTTTGGGATGACTGCGGAACAAGCATGTATGGATGTATGTATGTATGTATGTATGTATGTATGTGTGTATGTATGTATGTATGTATGTATGTATGTATGTATGTCTGTGTGTGTGTGTAGGTAGGTAGGTAGGTAGGTAGGTAGGTAGGTATGTATGCATGTATGTATGTATGTATGTATGTATGTACGTATGCAAGTGTGTATGTGCGTATATGTTGTGTATGTGCATGCAGGCATGTATGTATGCATGTCTTTATCGATAGATGTAGTCAGGCCGTGAATGTGTATTGGTACGCGCTCGTGCTTGTGCATGCGCATGTGCACGTGTATATGTCTATACATACATGTACGTGTGTATACATGTCATGTACATGTAGAGGCACATGTAAAGCTCTATTTATGTAAGCACGTATTTGGTGCATCTAGATTCTGGGTTTCGTTGGGCTTTTAGAGTTCTGGGTTGGCCCCTAACACCATTCGAACAATTCGTATATAGGGTCCCCTATTAGAGCCATTCAGGCAACCATTTCAATCCGAGGGGCCTCCCCTGAGTTTAGGGTTTAGGTGTCGAGGCTTCGGTCTTGAGTCGAAGGTTTGGGTCGTTGAGGGCCTTGGGGTCGAGAAGCTCAGGGCTTAGGTATTTGGCGTTTAAAGTTTAGGGTTTAGGGTTTTTGGCGTTTAAAGGCTTAGGGTTTACCCCTAGTCCCCAAATTTGAGAAGCTCAGGTTGGTTTTAGAATCTCAGCTTAGGGTCTAGTATATAGGGGTTATACAGATGCTATATAGGGGTGATAAAGGAATAATGGAAAAGACAACGGAAACTAGTATTTAGGGTTTAGGGTTTAGGGCTTAGGGTTTGAAGGCAAGGGCCGGGACAAGACCAAAGGTACACTCTCCCAAACTAACATGGAAACCCATATAGTCCCCTTTTTAGAAGGACTGTAGTCTTCATAGGGCCCTTTTTGGGTTTCCTTGTTAGTTTCCGGGAGTGTATCACCTAGTTAGGATCTCCAGTCACCAATGTGAACGAAGTGAATTACTGAGCTACAGTCTTTGCTCATAATATGAGCTATAGTCTAAACTCCTCTTAGTATCCCTCTTTATAAGCCCTATAGTAGACCCTTAAATAATCCCGTCTGTGTTCCCCTTTAATCAGTTTAGACTACAGATAATATGTCTTCCTCCCAGAAGCCTGTCAGCGCGGGGTGATTTCCTTGATTGGGGCTTAGTCTGATGGTTCTGGCGTAGGTTCCAGCACGCGATAGATGCCCTCGTCTTCTCGAGTAATGCACCGGAAAACATAAGCTCACAAATTCTCCAAAAAGCTGCCATTTCTGAAACCTTTTGAAGCTTGAACAACATGAGTTGCTGTGGGCTGAACGAGAAACAGCGTGACATTTCTTGATACTGATATGCCTCCTTGTTTGGGATAACATGTAGAACAACGGTTTCATGTTTCTTTTGGGGTCTAAACATACCAACCAGCTGACAAACACCTGCCACATTCACCCAGCAATTTTAAATCCAAAACCCCCTATAGCAAAACACTACACACCTAATACTAAACCAAACAACAACCCAGTGACCACGTGACACCTACCCTAATCCGCGTAAACAGCGATATCACCCGAGTGACCAGTGTGCGTTTGATTGTCCATCTTCTGCTGCATTTGACTCTCCATCATCAGTCCAACTATAAGTAGACCCTAAACACGAATCTTACATACTCCTAGATAACACTGCATGCCCCTTACATACTCCTTTATAACCCCTTCCCGAAAGATCCAAGTATGTAATCATCATATACTTAACCACCTAACCAAACCTGTACTCCCATCACCACCACCAAAAGGCCACATGCAACAATATTGGCCACATGGAGCCTGATCGATTTAAAGGAACCCTACCCTAGACCCTAAACCCTACGGGCCTCGAAATACGCCCATGCAGATCGGACCCACTGCTGCAGAGCCTTGACCTCGGTCTCAGCCGTTTCAAAAGCGGGTGATATATAGCGGCTACATAGAGACACATGGGGGTGTGGACAGGGATACATGGTTTCTAGTGATGTTATCCCCCAATAGGGGAGGTTCAAGTGCAAAAGAAAATGCCAGAAGGAATTGGAAACTGGGTTTATACAGGTGTGTATAGGTACTGTAAGGTTGGAAGCCTTAACAACTGTTGTATCATATTGAAATCTTTCTGGCGCTCACTGGCTTGGGGGTTCAGGTTAAAGGTTCCGGTCTCGGGTTTAAGGGTCAGGGTGTAGGAAACATGCAGCTACCCTCAGATGCCATGCTTGGGGGTCCAGGGGTAGTTTTTCCTGGGGTCATAAGTTACTACCCTAATTTCGGCTATAAATGCTTAAGGCTTGTCATACTCAAACACACTATATACACACATATACCTACGAGTCAGGATGTAAGGGAGTCACAAAGGGATTACAGGTCCCTATTCCAGAATGTTGAGACGATTCTCTTCAGAAGTGATCATATCTGGAACCCATACGAGTGTCGTGCACGGCTTTTCGGGGCTCTAGTAGAGGCTTTATGCAACAACCATCAAGTCAAGTAAGGAACAGCGCCTGGACAATGAATGGATATTCGGACCCCTCAGCCCGCAACCCTAATCCCCCAAAGACCTTCCCTAAAATCTGAACTCAAATTCCTACAGGACTTGGGATAAACCTCCTAAATCGTCCCAAACCCTAAACCCCTTAAAACTAACTCCATTCAAGCACGCCTTCCCTGTCACTACTGGAGGAAGCCTGACCAAAGGGATCAGGCACCCTGACTACTGCCATTATGACCATTACTATTATGCTACTTCATAAAACGATTACTATATTACTATTACCTAAGCTTCGCGCTAAACAGCTTGACAGCCATCCACCCTCAATTGCGGCATGGGCGTGTGGTTCTTCAACTCGGGATACTTCACTTCCTCTCCTTCCAAACTAGACTGTAGCTGAGGACAGCACGGTTGCAGCCTCCTGTCATACTTTAGCCATGTCTTTGGGGGTGTGGGCTTGGATTGGCTCTATTGATTGAGACTTTCCAGACATGACCACTACCATGATCACTACTAGTTTTAGAATACTATTACAAATACTATCACCAGTTCTACAAGTGTTACTACTACATTTGTATGTGTAGTCGTGCAGCTTGGGTTCCGGAGCATGTTGAAGGTCTAGTGCGGGCTTGGGGCTCTTCCTTTTCCAGGGCTTGTGGACTCGGCACGCATTGCAAATGCGAATGGTCCAAGCACCCACATAATGCGAGTTTTGGTCCAAAAATGAAATCTAAATGGTGTCAGGCACCTGAAGTGCTGATAGTCGGGCACTTGGGCTGTTAGAGAGAACCTGGGAACCCCATGTTCAGCAAGTTGGGGGGGGGGCAAAATCTGGCTTTAAATCTCATCCAAAACTGACATGGAAGTTCTGCCAAATGAGGCGTCCTTAAGATGTCAAAGAATGATGTCGGTACTTTTAGACTACTCAGATAAGCATCAGATGGGCATTCTTAAGATATGGGGATCCTCCTTGAAACGCCCAACGACCAGGATGGGATATCAGACCTCAAAGGCTCCTCAATCTACCCTTATTAGGGTCCTAGCAGGGAATTCGAGGTACCCTTTTTTAGGGTCCTAATAGGGAATTCTAGGTCCTAGTAGGGATTCTAGGAACCCTATTCAAGGTCCTAAGAGGGAGTTCTAGGGTCCGATAGCCCATACTGGGATAGAAGGAGCCGAGGATTTTAGAGGAAGGTACCCTCTGAGAACTTCCCTGGGAACAGCTGTGTACATACATGTCTCTCTAGATCTCCATAGATGGAAACTCATCTTACCAAATCTGAGCAATGTAAAATTGCCAGCAGCAGATACTACTGTCTTACATTCCCGGAACTAGGACCGAGCGCATCTTTTTGTCCTGGCGGCGCACCGCATCTGGCATCCGCACTCTGTACGCGTCTGCTACCTGATGCACTAGCAAAAGTTCAAGGGTGTGAGGCTTCGGAAAACCCTAAACTTTCGAGATCTGGCATGAGCCCTAAAACAGACTTAAACAGGAAACGTTCGTGGCATTACTGTCAGAGTTTCTATAACATGGCTTGGAGTCTTGGGGGATGTATAGGCACATTTGTCGAATCTAGTACAAGGCACTCATACGCTTTGCGACACTTTGACGCTGGCACAGGCATAGAATGCTAGATACTAATCTTCGCGTGACACATGTGGTAGCCGGGCTAGGAAGTTAGGAAATTGCCCAATAAGATCACCTCACAGAAAATGAGAAGGAAGCTAACACAAGCCCTTCCGCAGCTGTGGCAACTTTTCTGCCTGCCCCCCACCCTATGATCAGTAGCGACCACTCTCAATGAGCTCGCGGGTGCCAGTCTTCTCAAAATCACTCGTCAGTCTCTCAATGGACCATCGCGGCTGCCACTCCAAGACGCGCCAGCATTCGTGGGAGTCGTAAACGCGGTCGAAGCCTACAGCTACTCAGGGAGCCCCAATCACCTACAGCTTTGTGAGCTACACCTACCAATTAGCGGGTAGTCACCCTTGAAGTCTAGGTACTTGGGTGTACAGGCTACCCTCACGCCTAAACCCTTCAGAGTAAGATCTCCAGCTGCCCAAACCCCTATAAACCCTAAACCCTAGATAGCAGTTTACATTTTATTTTCCAATATCCCAATATAACCCCAATATAAGCCCCCCAAACCCTAAACCCTAAACCAACCCAGTAGCGGCTCGGGAGATCCCAGCCCAGTGCGCTGTACAGTCGTCGCACCGGGTCTCCAGGGTCCGTCATGAGATCATCTGCCTCGGAAACGACGGCAAAGGATGAGCCCGGGCAGTATGGGAGTAATTTAGTCCACCTATCACTACAGTTGATTGGTAATATGGTTTAGGGTTAGGGTTAGGGTTTAAGGTTTGCAGGCCTAGTGGAACTAGAACAGCCGAGAGTTGGGTGGAAATGAAACGGGAACAGAAAATGGACACCAGGATGACGTTTGCGGCGTACAAGGTTACAGGGATTGTGGAAAGGCTGTACAAGACACCTCAAATAGCCAGCATTTCGCCTTTATCTTTAGGTATGATCCCTAAACTGTATGGAATTGGCATTACAGGTAGAACCCATACCCGGATTCCAAAGCGAGTTGGCTCAGGTTGAAGGACTGCGCTCTTGGAAATCTCGGCCAGTTTCGGCCACACGCCCGGCGCAAAGTCCGCCAAAGAAAAAGTGATTGATTTACAACAGTAATGGAGAATCAGATGAAAAAGAAAAGCCAAAAAATGATCTACTAGTAGTAGTAGTAGTAGTAGTAGTAATATTAATAGTAGTAGTAGTAGCAGTAGCAGTAGCAGTAGCAGTAGCAGTAGTAGTAGTAGTAGTAGTAGTAATATTAATAGTAGTAGTAGTAGTAGTAGTAATAATATTAATAGTAATAATAGTAATAATAGAGATAATACTAGTAATAGGCCACTTTAAGGGTCTCCTATGGGCAGAATTCTGGTTTTCTAGGGTGCGCGCGGGCGGGGACCAGGATTTTGGCACATAACCCCAGGCACCCGAATGAGGAATTCCCGCTACCCGCGGCCAAAGTTGTTCACCAGGCGGTATAAGTCACTGCCGTTCTGGGGCTCAGGCATGGGTCTTCATAACGGTTAACGCAAAACCCGAGACCCCATTGATAAATCTATATACATATGTATGTATACATACATAACTCTAGAACCCGTTTTTGAATTTCCCCTCCAGGCCCTGCTCTACCCAAAGCCCCACACTGGAACAAGAAAGTCTCTGGGTGGCGCCGTTGACGTGCTGATTCTGGTGCTTTCGGGTTTAGTAGGGTTTAGGGTTCAAGAGGTTTGGGGCGTAAGGGGGCGTGCAGGATAGAATCAGTGAAACAAGGATACGATGATTGAATGACAGCCACGGCACCAAAAAACACAACTTCACCGCTATTGGCTCGTCGAGCTGGTTGGAAAAGCTTCCCATGTTAAGGGAAAGGGATTGACTGCGACAACTTTAGCTCAAAACTGTAAGCCTCAAAACATTCCATGCAGGCTAGGCGCCTGAAGCAAGGGAGAGGGCGCGGACACCACAAGGGGTCCTAGAATCGTGCCTTCGCTGACTTTTTTGTGGGTTCTCAACAGGGTATAGTCCCCCGCTAGCATATAGAATATGGGGCATATGAGGATCTTACTATAATATACCCAAAGCCAATTTCTATCTACTTAAGGGGGACTATAGGTCTATTGCTTCCGCATCATCATGGTTGAAATTGTGGGTTCTGGACGCCCAAGGCTCCCAACCAAATTGAGGAAACTAGCTTATCCTGGGGCTCCATGTCCATAAATTATACACCCAAAAGTTGGAGAATCAAAAGGAAAAGAGCATGGAACATGAAATGGAAACTGAGGTTATATAGGGCTCGATGTTTATAAATGATACCTACATTGGGCCCAAATGCCCATAAATAGTACCTACATTGGGCCATTTGGAGCCCTAGGGCTAGCATATAGGGCATTCTGTAAGAGACCTGGAGACCTGCCAAGAACTGGGGGCTTGGGGGATTCTCTCAACAAATTTTCAGTGACAATGGGGATAAAAGATTTCATCAGCACGGAAGATTGTCTTCAGGATTCGCTTGAGGTAATTTTGAGAAAGCCAAATCTGAGTAATGCAAGTTCTAGAGTTTCCTTAGTTTATGTTCAGGGCTTGAAGCCCTATTGAAAGGCCCCTTCGCTCAACCTTGCACGGTAGATCTGGGCATCTGCGAATGGGAGACTTTCCTGTTGTGGTGATAGTATCCTAAATTGTGGGAGTGGGGTCTCACATCACATGCTCTCCATAAGGCTTCGCAATGACTTATAGTCCCCCTTAAGTAGATTGAATATGGGGTATATGGGGATCTGATTATAATGTATCCAAAGCCATATTCTATCAACTTAAGTGGGACTGTATCTATACATCTGGAGGTACATGTTTAGGGAAAATCCGCAGAGGTCTCAGGCCGAGGGAGTTAAGAGGAAAATTAACCAACTGCCTCTGCCCCCTCACCCGCTTCTCCACCTCATCCGTCATGCCCCCTCTCTTGCAACCCTCTGCCTTCATACTGGTGGAACTTGAGCGGTTTAGGGTTTAGGGTTTCTTCCTCAAGGCTTTTCTTGCACTTGTCCGTACGGGAGATTCCTTTGGTTGCCCTGGTGGAACTCCACGTTTGCCCTGGCCCGCGCCAGCCGCGCCCGGGCCCAGCTGCTCGAGCCGGGTCGAGGCAGAGCGCGCTTCAGTTTTTAAGGGACATAATTTTTGGAGGGCCCCCCCCACCCTGTAATAGTCATACACTAGGAATACGAAAATAATCCTTATTATCCTTTATGGTCGCTTTACTGGGTGGGGGGTCCTCCAGGACCTTTCCTCCCTGATACAAACCAAAGCCTGCCTTTTTATGGCTGGTCGGGGACTGACACTAAACTGTAGGTCAGTGGGGTTACCGGTAGGCCCTGAACCCTATCGAAGCCCTCTTTGCAGCTATGGTGCGGCTTGCGGCGGGCCTTGAGATGCGAACCAAAGCCACCAAATGAGACATAATCCTTAACTTGTGGGCTTTGCGACTGCTTCATTTATGGGTTAATGCTTGGCTTTATGGAGCTTCTTGTCTGAAACATTCGCGAAGCCAATACGGAGGGCGAGCAATGTGCGAAATTGACGTCGCAACTTCAGCTCATCGACAGATCCATGTCCCGAACATCGATAGGCGTCAATAAGTAGAAAGCACTTGGGGCCAGGTTGCACTCGACTTCTCCAATGGGCATCCTGTATCAGGGAATTGCTATCAAGTGTTCCTCAGGCTCCCATGGGAATTAAATTCCTCTAGATACCCCATGATGATGCCAAGATGCCAGCCTCTAAATGACCCACATTCAACCCAAAGATATTGCATGAAAGGCTGTCAACATTCTGAAGCTCTTGTCCCCGTTTAGGTTCTCATTATGATGCAGCCTCTCATGTTTAGGGCACCCCTCCAGAAGCGGAACATAATTTCCACAACTGAGTAGTGTTTTTTGTGGTTGAGCCTAGTAAGGTTGTATTCCTTATAATCATAAAATACTATACCCCAAAGGGAGGATAGAATCTTACTGTATAATGGGTACCATAGCATCCCCAAATAAAATACTACTCAACTGGCTCGTGGCTACCGCCCCCTTCAAATCCCACACGCTTCGTCCAAGCAACACATCCTCCAAGGAGGCCCGGACACGGCAGAGTAGCTCGTTTGCCTTATGAGCCGCAGGCTTCTACACTGAAAAGAACCCTTTTGGGCCGGGGATATGTATATATAATTAGGCTAGGTAGGGCCCCTAACGTTCATACAGTTGAGGGCTCAAGTTGTTCAGGATTAAGGGCTGGAGGCAAGGATTTAGGATTGCCTAGGTTTGCCAGCTTGTTCTTGGAGGCAGTTAGAATCAGAAGCTCTGCGGTTCTTCTGAGCTTCTTCATCTCTTGAGATATCTTGCGGTTCTGCTTAGGAAAATCCAGCGAAAAACAGGCGCTGGTCGTTTTAGCATGTCTATTTGACAAGTGTCTTGGCATAACTACTCATGTCGATGAGAAATTGGGTCCCATGATTAACCTACTTGCAAGGTCCCTTTGATTCTGAAAGTGAAGTCTGCCCGGGCGACTTTGACGTTGCCGTTCGACAAGGTCACAGCACTGCGGCAGCTCTTCTCCACGGAGGTGTCGTATTTATCCTGCGCTATCTTTCTCTCTCTAGCCGCTCAAGCGCTCAAAACATGGCCAGCGAATTCTACTATCCCAATGGGTCCAGGTATCTATGTAGTATGTACTTGGGCCCAAAGAAGCCCCTGTCGCCCCCAATCCATATGCTACATACATGCCTTCACCCTGTTGTTTTGGCATCCTATAGCACAAGTAGGTGCCGTATGGAAGAACGACCTAATCAGTCAGCAGTCTCCTTTCTTGGATTGGATATGCAATGACCACTATCGCTATCTTACTTGCAAGCCCAATTATATGTACCCATAAGCGTGAGCGAGCTCCCTCTCTATACCACTTCACGTGGATACGCGTAGAGTTCAAGTGCCCAACCATCTCGAAATCTCCAAAACTTGTACCACAAAATTCAACAAGCCAATTCCAAGTACTGAATTGTGGTGTACATGGACCCTTAAGCTACTGGCAGACTGGCAGGCTTCTCACAAGGATGCCAAGGGGGATGTCGCTTTGGTTCACGCAGGCGCTTCTTCTTACAACAACGTATGTGGAGTGAGCCTGAAACTGTCAACCAACTTGCCCCCGAAAGCCCCAAGCCGTGAAGCCTGAACTCCCTGAACCCTAAACTCACCCAGAGATAGAAATGTCAAGCGTGGGTATATAGCGAGTGTTTGGTCAGCTTTGCCCAAAAACACACGCGAGTGACTCTTTGCGCGCGCCGATGGTCCCCCATGATAAAGCTTAAGCCACCTCGGGTATGTAAATCACATTTTCAAGCAGGCTCTTTTTCAACCAGATGTGTCAAGATTTTGATCGGGCCGATTTCTGGTAGTACAGGTTTCAGGCAAGTACTTGGATGCCTATGGACTTCTCAACCCTAGCTGGTCGTCCTCCACAAAAAAGCGACTGCATCTCAAGATTGCGACAGGTGTCGCAAACTCACCTTTGACTACCTGGACCCCAAAAGTAGGTAAAACAAAAGCCCAAAACACCTACAAATAGCCAAAAAGGCAATTGTTCTACATACTTTTGGGGTTCAGGTAGATCAGGGGAAGGTAAGTTTAAGCAAGTGGAGCTCTAGAAAAAACCTGTATAAACCTCGTTGAATCATACCTACCCCCCTTAGCATCGCTAAGTTGAGGTCAAAGTATAGCTATGTATGGGGTGCATGTTTCAGGCTACCACGTGCGGAACATCAAGTTTGTTTGTGCGATTGCGTCAATGTATCCATCTGGGTTGCTGCTAAGGAACTTAAATTAAGTCACCATAATTCCTCTAAATAGTAAATCATAGGGTTTCCCCAATTATGTAACTTAATTTAAGTTCCTTAACAGCAACCCAGTCCTTGCAGCGGTCATGGCAAGGATTGCTTCTTCTAGGAATCCTGATGCAAGGTCTTTTATGACGCCTCTCTTCCTCGGCCCCCCTATCTACCCTCTATATATATATATATATGTACAAACACCCGAAGTAGGGGCTATATACCTCTATTTCAAGGGTATGAGGAGGGTTCTGGTTATTGTCGGATCCTATGCACGCATACCGCAGCATGCACTCCGAAAGAGGGATCTACAGCATTTTGCTCAAGCGCAAGGCAAGGCAGAAGATCGTTGAAACGATTCATGCTAGTTTCCCAGAACGGGGGGACAGGATATTACCGGGTTATAACTTATGACCTGGCCTAGGAAGGGTTTAGAGTGGAAGATCCGAATGTCAAGGTACAAGAAGCCTCCTGTCTGGGCATGCTGCTATGGGTGCTAACAGACCTGCATGACCCCAATTTGTCCTAGGAGCCCAAGTACACAATCATTCAGTACGTGGGCTTTAAATACTAGACTAGCACTTGCAGTGAAGGCTTTGAGCTAGTCCCAAAAACCAAAACCCTTAGCCGCATTGGTACATGGACCCTTGAGGGGAGTCTGGTAGCATGGGATCATTCAGGATGCCCAACATCAACAGTAGGTCTGGGTGAAGAAAAGATCTGGTTCTTCGTCTGATACTTCCCGATGCCACACGGCTAATGAAGCCATGCGGCCACTTCTGGGTGAAAAACCTCTGATCAAAGACTTTAAGTTTGTACCCTTAATGTTTGTACCCCTAAGTATTTGTGTCCCAAATACCCTTATTGAGGGCCATATTCCATGGTCTAGGGACCCAAAACCCAAGGGTACAAACCCTAAGGGTCCAAAGGAAAACTCCCTGATCTGAAGCCCAGACCCCAAGTCCAGACCCTCTGAACGCCATAATGTCTAACCCGCGGCCGCGAAATCTTGAACCCCTGAACCGCTTAATCCTCACATCTTTGATCCGACGCTGCCTAAACTCCAGCCTTGCTGCCGGATCTAGGTAAAAGTAGCTATGGGGCTACTGCCGTCACCAGTAGTCCCGGCCAAGCTTTACATTTCCTCCATGCCCTAGATCCTGAGCCCCTCTCCAGGTGGTAGTTTCCCAAAATAAGGGGACCCCAATATAGACCCCAAAATGCTGTAGTCCTTATTATTGGGACCCCTAAAATGGTACCTCTAATTTTGGGAAACTCTAACCCCTATAAACCCCTATATAATCCCAGTTTCCATTTCATTTTCCATTTTCTTTTCCATTTGATTCTCCATTATTGTGGTAATATCCCTATATATCCCCATATATACCCTATATAACCCGGTAATTAAAGGTT
>CAJNIZ010011013.1:42582-58225 GCA_905231905.1 Symbiodinium pilosum | reverse complement strand
CCCTATATAATCCCAGTTTCCATTTCATTTTCCATTTTCTTTTCCATTTGATTCTCCATTATTGGGGTAATATCCCTATATCCCCCCAAACCCTAAACCCTAAACCCTAAACCCCTAATTTTGGGAAGCCTTGCCTGCGCAGGATGCCTCTGCACGCTTTTTTGTGACACCGTAGATGTTCCTGCGCTGGCTTACCCTAGGACTCCAATTACCTGATGACGGGTTCTGGACTTTATATATACTACGCGACATAGTCCGGTAGCCTACTATTTGGGTAGCTTGAAGCGCTAGGGTCTTGAGGTTTTATGCTACCTTTTAAGGTTTCGGGTTTGGTTAAGGGCGTTTATCGAGCTATGTTTACATGGTCATCTTCATTCTGTAGTGGTTATATATGTATATATCTCCCAGCAAGAATACATCAGATATGCCCAAGAGTCGAGGGAGTGTGGCGGGTTCCACAAATAGGGGGTCCTAATGCGAGCCTCCAATATGCAATAATCACTGGTAG
Organism: Symbiodinium pilosum; assembly: GCA_905231905.1. NCBI lineage: Eukaryota > Dinophyceae > Suessiales > Symbiodiniaceae > Symbiodinium > Symbiodinium pilosum. Next base: position 57,717 of record CAJNIZ010011013.1, on the reverse strand, counting down.
TAGCGCTACCCCGAAAATGCTACCTTGGATCAGGATCACAACTAAAACCCTCAGGGTGTCTCTGCGGCTCCGTGACCACCCGTACGGCTCATGAAACCAAAAAGCGGCACTCCTAAACACTACCCAAAATTGAAATCTACAACCTTTAACCCTGAACCCCTAAAATCCTAGACCCTAGAGCTCCACCCCTAAAGCTCCAAAATCATAAGCCAATATGTTTTAGGGACCCTCTTTACTGTCAAGTTTTGGGGTGCCAAAATTGATTTTTTATTTTAGGTTTGAAAAGAAAACACCTTTAGTTTTAAATAGAAATCCATTTTTCTTCATCAGATAAATCAGAGCCTAAGGAGCCCTAATTCTAAACCTTATTATTAATAGTAATGCTAATAATACTACTAATACTAATACTAGTACTAATGCTACTAATACGTATACCACTGGGATTCAGCTCAGACCCTCAAACAATTCTAACTCAGGACGTCTCAAATTGTGTGAATTGGGGGGGACCACATACACTAAAACCCTAAACCCTAAACTCTAAACACTAAAAAGATTGCAACATTAGCCCTCAACAGCTCCAAGCCCCATAATCCCTCGACCCACCTGCCACCCCCTAAGCTCCAAACCTCCGAACGCGAGTGGGGTTCAGGGTTTACGGTCAGGGTTTAGCATTTAGGTTTCAGGGTTTAGGGTTTAGGTTTAGGGGTTTAGGGTTTAGAGTGACCTTCACCACCAGAACCCTAAACCCCCCGAAGCCCCTAAAGCCTTAAACCCTCTAACCCCCTACCCCAAATCCCAACACATCCCTGTACCTGATTTGAAGGCACCTATACCTTTCTTCAGACCCCTAACCTTCAAACCCTTAGCTAGAACAATCTCCTCCTTGAAGGGACCTATATGAGCTAGAGTCTTAACTCCTAGTATCCCCCCTAAAGACCCCTATAGTAGTCCCCTATATTATCCCCTATATAACCCCCCAATAACTAGTTTAAACTATAGCTCATATGTATCTCATAGCCATGCACCGGGTGGCCTTGGCGTCCCATAGTCAACCGAAGCCTCCGGCTAGGATTGAAGGCTTATGAGTCAGGCTGGTAATTAAGGCTTAGTTTATAGGGCTCAGGGTTTGGGGTGTAAGGCTGAGTAGGAATCAGAGCTTAGGGTTTAAGGTTTGATAGGTGTAGAGTCTTGGAGTTGGGGCTCGGGGCTTAGAACTTTGGCTTAGGGTTTGGGGATCTAGGATTCAGGGAGCTTCCTTCTGCAAGGACTTCATGGAAAACTCGTGCGATTCAGTCTGAATGGAAGGCACACCTCAGAAGAAGCCATAAACTCCAAAAGCCTGAGAAACTCACGGCACCCTTTAATGAGAGCACTGGAGTCTGTCAACATCGCGCCCCGGCGCGGAGGAGTCAGACAATTACAATGTGCGGTCCTGATTCGTGTACTAGACTCCCTAAACAAAATGGTACCTTGTTTACCGGAGGGGGGCCTCCCAAAATAAACTTGCCTCCTCCCTTTCATTTCATTTCCTACCTGGTTTAGGGTTGAGGGATGAAGGGTTCCTACAATAGTTTCTAGACAATCCCGCCGCAAAATGTCCCCAAAAAACAATCTCCATGTCCTATAATTACCAAGCACCAGGGTGTCTCTGTACCCTTGAATCAAGCCTACTTCCAGCACTCCACTTCCCTCCCAGCCTTCAAAACAACGCTTGAGACTGCAGACTGCCGCTTGACCTGCACCACGACTCTCGAAAAGGGAAAAGCTATGATGATATTAAATATCTTATCATAACTATGTTAACATGGCTAGTGCTATTAAACTTATGACTGCGGTCATTTCTGCTGCAAGGCACTAGAAACAATTTGTGCTAGTTTTGACGACCTTATGTCGTTTGGGATTTGGCATGGGCAACAGACTGAATTTGTGGTACCCTAGGGGGTTACTAGTGGGACTAGTGGGTTAGGTAACCCACTTTCAAAGGGTTACAAGAGGAACTGGGCGTATGGAGCACAAAATCGAAAAAATGTAGACCCGTGATGACCCCTCCTTTCAAGGGCCTTAATATTCGGATCCCTGTCATTATTCCCATTAAGTGGAAGGTTGGTTTATTAATCACGGGTCTACATTACTTAACCCCAGCGTCCCTTGAAGTACCAGGACTCTGCGGTCCTACCCGGTTTAGGGTTTGGGGCTGAGTACCTGGGGACTTAGCTCATAGCAGCTGTAGCAAAGGTTATGGGGATGCAAATTTTGTCAATTCTACAGCCTGACCCCATAACTACTATAACCTATACATATATCTGAAACCATATAACACCATAACTAGTATAACACACACACACATATATATATATATGTATGTATGCATATGTATATACATGTATATGTGTGTATATATATATATATATATCTATCCTTGCAGGGGCCTCTGCCGTATTCATCAATGATGTCGTCGAGGAGAAGACTACGCCCGACCTAAGCAGGGGATTGAGTGGGGTTGCAGGGGTTATGTAGGGGTTATATAGGGATATTACACCCCCCCCCCCCCATATATGTGTACATATTGTATGTTTCTATATTTATCCATGGAGAGAGGTGGATTTTGATTTCAGATGTTTTCGCAATCATGAGCATAAAAACAAGCTCAAATCTGAAACATCATCAAGACAAAGAGGCTCAGCATACGGGGTTTCAAGACTCCTCAGGAATGAAAAATCAGCCCCTTGCATTTTAGAGCTGAAGTTTTAGAATTGAGGGTTGGCCCTTTCGGCCGGCTGAAGGCTCGAGAGCCTAAAGCTTTTGGACACAGGGTCTGAGTGCCCAATAAATGTATGCCTCATGAAGCGTGTTCTGGAACTACCACCATCAAAAACCAGTATGATGTATTTGAATTTCTAGGGGCGCTGTTTTGAGTTTTTGGGATCCCGTGGATTCTATCAAGTAGCGTTCTTAACGCGGTTCAGGGTTAAGCGATTTAGGTGCGTCGCAGTCTCCAGTATTCTCTAAACAGTCTCCTGCGAAACACCACAGCCCATGTAAAAAGCAAAAAGCACGGCTCTGCATTGATTGATATTCCCCAAACCCTAAACCCTATACCCTAAACCCCTAAAGCCCATACCCTAAACGCTAAGCCCAAATCCCTAAACAGGACACTCCCCACACGGCCAGACTTCCTCATGCCCAAGCCTCCGAGGGTTGGTTTAGGCCTACCTGAACCCCAAAAGTATGTAGGATAATAGACTAAATTTAGTTTGGGGGACCTATAGGAGACTATATAGGGTTTGGGGGGGACCTATATACCACAAATTTAGTCCAGGGCTCATGTAAATGAAGGTAGTTCCAAACATTCTGGGCCCCGTTTGGTTACAGGTCATATTACGGCACCTAATATTCAGTACCAAAATGAGACCCCTATTTTGGGAACTATCCATGTAGAAGAATGGCCTTTCGGGCTATTCTTATGGATTTTGGGCTATTATCTTACCTACTTTATGGGGTCCAGTTAGGGCACTGCAGGCCTGTTACATCTTCTAATGCCAAAACACGAGTGGCTGTCACGAGGTGTGCAAGCGTTGGGCAGGCATGCGCGAGATCAGGCACTTGTTTTTTCGTATATGGTTGCACCCAAACCCATAACAATGATTGCACTGCGGCTTTTGGAAAAATGTATGATTATTGAGTGCTTGGGCAAGTACGAAAAGTGGAACCCATTTTTTCGGGTGTTTCGATAGTCATGTTTGTACTGCATGCAAAAGTTTCCTCAAGCACTACTCGCCGTATGACAGGAATATGTTAGGATCGTGCTGAAATAGCCCAACCTTTCACTAGGAGCGGGCTGGGGATCATCCAAGTCAACTTATTACCATGATTTTCAGGTATACTGTAGGCGGCCTATACCACAACTGCACAAGGAATCTGGAACCACAACATTGATGATTTTTCAGGCTTCCTACTCTCAAAGCCCAGCATCCATTGTGTTTTCCATTTCTTTGCCGTTGAATTTCCATCCTTCAAATTTAAACGCACAACTTGTTGCACGCTTTGGCACATCTTCTGCTCGTCTGCTTGACGCAGCACATTCTCGGTCCCAATGACGTTAACACGCTCGTAGTCCTCTGCTAATGCGTTCTGGCGGTGTGGAACCCAAAGGGTCCCCAAGCAGGTATGTAGTATATACATAGGACCCGGACGGGCTCCCGTAAAATATGAGGCCCATGTAAATGCCACATTAAGATATCTTTACACGGACCCCGTCGGACGTTAACGAGCTTACGGGTTGAAGGCCGAAAGCGGAGGGGTTAGACTCTGACTGGGTTGCTCTTAAACAACTTAAATTCAGTTACCACAAGACGATGCCGGTTACGGATCGAGGGACAGATAAGGAATGATGCTGCATCTAGGTCCTGGATAAGGTGGATACCGTATACCCCGGCTTCAGAGGAGGAGCATCATAGGGGCATATACTCCTACCTACACATGACATATTACTCAAAACCCAAAACCCTACACCCCTCAACCCCATGCCCTGAACATGAGATGAAGAAAGCCAGTGGGATACTGCACTCCCTTTCAGCTCTCCCAGCTAAGAAGATGCGGCATCACGAGCAATAGCAGTAGTAGCAGCACAGGAGGACCAGGAGGAGGAGGAGGAGCAGGAGGAGGAGGAGGAGTAGTAGTAGTAGTAGTGGTAGTACTAGTACTAGTACTAGTACTAGCATAATAAGAAGTAACGGATCGAGTCAGTAGGGCTAGCCGCTAGCCATTAGCCAAGAGAGTCAGCTTTGGAGCTTCGAATGTTGAGAGAGTGCGTCGTAAGGTTCAAGACCATCTAGGGCCCTTATAAGGATTCACAGAGTGAATTGAGAAGAAAATGGAATCTACCATATCATTCAGGGTTTAGGGGCTGCCGGTAAACTTAGGAGGTAGCTGGGACCACAGGTAAAACTCCGAACCTGAACCTAAAATCTGCAATTCCAGGTTTTGGGATCCCTCTTTCACAGCCTCTCAGTTTTCTCTAGGGATCCATGTGTACAAAATACCTACATTGGGCCCTAAAGGCCGTAAATGTTATCTACATTGGGCCATTTGGATCCCTAAGGTTTGGAAACTTTCTTCCACACCTCTGCGAGTATCAGCACGAAATAGAGGCGAAGGTGCACTTAGCGCCCTGATTCCGCGTTGACTGTCTGATGCACCGGAGCCAAGACAAGAGAGATCTGGGTGTTTCTCAGAATATCTTCATTATTTTCCCACATGGAGGCCTTTCAGAAAGCATAACCCCTGCGTCATCCCAATATACCTCTAAGGTCCCCCTGTCTGAAGAAACTCCCATCAGAATTTGCCCAAAGTGCGAAATTCAGTGGAGGATCTCTGCACCCTAAGCCTAAGCCCTATACACCCTAAACGCTGCCCTACACCAAAAAACCCTCCAAAGCCTAACCCCTGAACCCTAAACCCCAAACCCTAAACCCCCATTGGAGCCTCTGCTCAAGCGGGGTGGCGTATGGGAGACATTAATGCATTCTTCTTCGGCAAATGTACACCCATGATTAATCCCTTCCTTTTGAAGGCCCTACCATTAGGATCCCGATTGTAATTCGCACTAAGGGGAGGGGCTTTATTAAATAGGGGTCTACATTAGGCCTTCACCCAGTAATAGTGGCATCATGGCAATACATAGGGACCTCAATGTAATCACCCTTGTCCCTGGTAGTCACTATTAGTGGGTGGAGGCCCAACCAAAAGTGTTTCCCAAAGGGACCCTTTCATGGGGACCCCTCTTTTTGTGGCATCCCCAAATACTCGGAAACGTGCAGTATTTGACGGCCAGGGCTCGTATTCTGAACAAGAACCTATAGGTCATACGGCCCTACATGAATAAAGCAAGGCGTTGGTAAGGAATATCTGTAAACGATAAAGACACCTGGAGTGTATTGGGCTACAGTCATAGTTCTCTTGAAAATATCAGGGAATAACCTGGACGTTCACGAGGCTCTTATCATGGGCTACAACACTCTCCCCCCAAGAATACGTTGCCCGCGTTTAGAGCTCTATTAGGCCTTGTTTAGCCCTGTGTAATCCTTATTACATGTCCGTATTAGCACCGTAAACCTTGGGGTCGTTTCTTGGGGGATGGCAATATAATCCCTCACCCTTATGTGGGAAGACCTAAACCCTCACGCCGAACGCCTAAACCCTTTGTTAGAAGAGCGGCTGCATCCGTGTAGAAGTCGAGATTCGGCGCGTGAAGTGCAGCAGTGTGGATGATGGATTTGCACGCCTGCTTGGAGGGTCGGGGGGAATTAGGTTAGAAGCATACTTACTACTTCCCCCTGACCCTGTAAGTGCCACTACTTAGGTGGCTACCCAAAAGCCCGATATACACCAAAATAAACGATTCTACCCCTAAAGCCAAAACTAACAATTATGTTCAAGCCACCCCTAGCCCCAAGTATACCTTAAAAACCCTGGCCAAGTCAGCTCTGTCCCCAAACCCTAAACCCTATATACTCTAAACCCTATACCATGAACCCCAAACCCTGAAACCCTATACCCTAAAAACCTATACCCTAGAACCCTATGCCCTAAAACCTTGTACCCTAAAACACTCTACCCTAAATCCTGAAACCCTAAAAACCTAAACCCTGAAACCCTATTACCCTAAAACCCTAAAACACTCTACTCTAAAACCTACAAACCCTAAACCCTATACCCTAAAGCCTAAAACCCTATACCCAAAAACCCAAAAACCCTAAAACCCTAAAACCCTAAAAACCCTACATCCAGGTCCCTGACCTTGCTTGCGGCGGCCACAGCCAGGGCATCGGAAACGCATCCGAGGAAGTCCGTTCTAGGTGTGCAGGATCTGGGGGTTTGGGGTTTCAGGGTTTCAGGTCTAGGGTTTAGGGTGTAGGGTTTAAGGGTATAGGTATTTAGGGCTTTACGGTTTTAGGGTGTAGGGTTTAAGGGTATAGGTATTTAGGGTTTTACGGTTTTAGGGTATAGGGTTTGAGGGTATAGGTATGTAGGGTAGAGGGTTTTGGGGTATAGGGTTTTAGGGTATAGGGCTAGGGCTTCAGTTCCTCAAAACCATTTCAGGGCAAAGCACTTGGTACCTAAAACCTCAACAATCTTTGGGACCTGGGACTGCTAGGGCCAAGGGGCTTGGGTGTTGCGACTAAGGTTGAGGTTGACTACTGCCCCCACCATAAAGCAGTACTCCCACATTGTAACTGTAGTAATGTCCCTGGAGATCTAAATCTATAAATAATACCTAGTTTGAATCTCAAACTCTGTCTGGACCTACAGCTTGGGATTCAGGGAAGGCCAAGCACTTCGGGTTAGAGGCGATGGGCTCGGGATTTTGGGTCTATCTGACATGCTCCTCAAACCTTAACGCCACCCCTTCATCTCCAAGCATACCAGGCCTTCCATGAACGCAAACCCGAAGATTTAATCGTCTTAAGCAAAACCCACGCCATGCTCCCCAAGCGCAAATCACACCAATCATCCCTGCTATGGGGCCAGCCTGCCTAAAACATTCTCTCAAATCATGGTCCCCAGAACATCTTCGTAAAACCACCTGTTTTACCAAAAGACACCCTGCGGGGCGGCAATTTTTCTAGACTCCCCCAAAAATTTGCATGAGTGCGGACAGTCTTCGTTTTGCTGGGAACAAGGTCGAATCCAACGGCCTGGCCAAGGGATTGGTGAAAATCCCCGGTGGGCGAATCTCTTCAAGAGGGTTTAATGATGAGAGGCCTACTTCAAGACCGCAACATAAGTGCCAGATGTGCTGTTTTGGGCTGCTTCTGTGCTGGAAGTTTGCAGGTCTAGGAACCGTCTATGCACTATACCCGAGTTGGAATCATAAATCCACAGTATAGTCAAGCCCGCTCGGAACGATGAGTGGTGTAGCTATGTGTCTCCATCAGAGAGATCTTTGCTCAAGTTTTCTACCAGAAAACCCTGATGCTCTGATTCGGTGGTATGCACAGGGAAACCTGATTTGAAAAAAAAAACGTGTGGGGGAACTTCAAAAAATATTGAATGGACAACTTTACGAGACAATTGGGAAGATGCGAGAGATGCGTTATGCTCCTATCTTGGAACCAAAAGCGACAAAAACTAGTAACACACGATTTAAACTTTATGTCTATGTGTATATTATGTACATGTGCATGTGTATATACGTACAGATGTATACGTCTGGGTGGAAACCAACCCATGCACAGTTCAAGCCAAAAAGAACTGCTGTTAAGCATTCGGAGAGGTGCCACTTTGGCATGTTTTGCTTTGGCCCGTGGAACGTCCTTGCCAGGCGTACTGCCTGCTGCCTGCTTAAAACATCTCCACTTTTTAAAAGGGCCTGCAGTCCTATCCCAAAACACCAGCCGTGACACCCTAAATGAGGCTTTGGGGTCTGTTGCTTGGAAGCTGGCTTCATCACGTTGTCCAACACGACTTGGACAATCAAGCTGCCTGCATACCAGCCAGGTCAAAAATTCGGTGTTGTTTTCCGAACCCAGATGTTGTTGACAAATGACTAACCCTAAGGGTCGAAGTACCTAATACTCGTGTAATTACCCAAAACCTGTACTATAGTTTCTATTCCCCAAATCCCAAGTACCTGATTATTGGGTACATGGACCCTGAACTCCTCACACTCCTATAGATCCCTATATACCCCCCATATATATATATATATACACATATATATATATATGTATAACTTTAAAGGGGGCCTAAATATTGGGTACATGGACCCTCTGGGTAAGGAAATCTTGCTGTGCAGCTAAGCGGAATGGGTAGCAGGCCTAGCAAGTACATCGGCTAAGCCAACGTCAGGGTAATTTAGAATAATTTCAGTTCCCAATCTAAAGCTATTTTGGTACTATTCCCTACATAAACCATGATTTAGGGTAGGTCGGGTGAGGTCGCTATAAATTGCCCAGGAAAATTGATCAACAGCCGACCCCTGAACCGCAATACCGAAAACAAGGAAGCTAGGACTAGGGCTACTATAGTCATGTAGTAATAGAGTTATGTAGTAATAGAGTAGTGTAGCAACAGAGTGAAATAGCAATATAGTAATATAGTACTAAAGTAATAGAGTAATAGAGCAATAGAGTACTAGAGTAAGAGAGCAACAAAGTAAATGGCAAATAATGCCTGAGTCCTAAGTTCCAAACCCTACACGGCCTCAAGGCCATGAGATCGCAGCGTGTGGACCAGTGCGGAGCCAAGGTAGCCAGAACTGCCTCACGCTCTCAAGTGCTCCTCCCGTTATGACTGTAGGGTCCGGGATTTTGTGTTTTCTGTCAAGGGCTTGAGATTGAATGCAAGATGTGTAGTATTTGTGCCTTCGTCATGATTCGGATTCAAGTCATCTGCGGAAACTATGATCCAAAGTATCAGGAGCCCAGCCAGGAACCGTTGTTGATGCTCACCGGATTTGATGGATTGTGGAGTCACAGATAAACCACAAACCCTACGTTCGGCACACTGGTTGCAGGCCCAAAGGGCAACCTGCGTGCAGCTAACAAAAGGCAGCAGCTACGTCCCCCACCATGCTTGCTGAATCAGGAAGTCATCCTTTGTCCCTTGGAGTTTGTACCGTTGGGTTTGGGTCCCTAAACCATGGAATAAGGGTATTTGGGACCCAAACCCTAGGGTTACAAACATTAAGGTCACAAACTTGAAGTCTTTGACTGAAGGCAGGAGGCAAAGCTCCCTGCTGGCCTATGGCAACTCTGCAATTACTCCGTGGCGTCATGCACGTGGATTCACCAAAAAGAATGTCTGGACATGAAAAGCAGCTCACTTGCCACGGATCAGGACGAAGATTAAACATTCGGCTGGTCATATTCTTACTGACTAACTACTAGATCGCATCTCCTAGGTAAAGTCCGTGTGCTCGTCTCTAACCCAGCACAGAGACCCTTTTCAAATTGCAGACTATTGTCGAGTCTTATACATTCTCTTATAGCACTGCACTGCGTGGAGGCGCAAACCAACTTTTACTCAAAAACCCTCAAACCCACCATGAGTCCATCCTATTGCGCTTACTGAGGCCGCTTTGGGGGATCAGAATCACACTCTCAAATCCCTGTCCTGTGACCAATCGAATGGTGGAAAGTCCCTTCCTTCTGGGTTCCAACTGTGAGCTCCCTTTACCCGAACCGCCAAAGCCACAGGATCAAAATCCACAACGCTAAACACCAAGCCCAAACCCCCAACCACCCCCTCCCTCCACCATCCCCCCCCAAAAAAAAACCCAAACATTCGCTGATCGAGCCCAGTGTCCGGTTATGAGGATGGGAGCCAAGGGCCGCATCATCGTCACAAACTCCGAGGAGCAGTTCATGGGGGAGGCAGCCAAGGGATTCAGAAGCTAGGGAGCAAGAGTTATTCATTTCACCATGATTATTAAATAATGGACATGGTTCCTATAAAGGAATATGTATATACATATATATACCACGGACCTCAAGAAAGCAAAGAGACCCGTATGTCCATTCTTGGTAAGCCGAATGTTGACAGTAGCTCAAATACTGTTGAGGGCTTAGGGTGCAGGATCTAAGTTTACGACCAAGCGGTTAGGGGTTTAGGGTTTAGCAAACGAGGGGTGCCGTGGGGATACATGGGGAAGGTGTGGAGGGCTGGAGCGGGGGGTCTCTTTTAAGATAATATAGGGATCATTTTGAGAGGCCGACATTCCAGGCACTTGCTACTGTTGCTAGTCCAACCCCGGCATGACCTTAGCATACGAGAACACCAAAATCACCAAGGTGTATCATGCTTAGGGGTCGTGCAGGCTTTCTGGCAATACTGGCGATTCATGATCTTCAATTTTGTGGCTACAAGACATTTCAGGTACCCTAATGTAAACAAGGACTAGTGGTATAACCACTCAAGCTGCCGGCAACTGGAGTTACAGGTAAGCCCTAAACCTAAGTAGGGCTTGAGGGTTTGATTGTTGAAGTTTCAGGGTGTCTTGGCTGGGGTTAACACTTTGCGTCATCAGTAGAGGTTGTAGAACCAAAAAAGACCTTTATTGTGCACATTGTGCAGCAAACAAGGGCCCGTTCATCACTCGAAATTCCGACTGTTGTGGTGTGGTCTATAGAACTTTTGGATGTGAGGAAACCGCTACAGGCTTCACAAGACTGCGTTAGAACTTTGGCTTTCATTGTGGTCTCCACATGCTGTAAGCATTTCTGCTCACGGAACAAAGGCAGGTCATGGATTACTTGCCTTGCACGATATGGTTGAACCTGTGGACATGCCGTCGCAGTTACCGTTGCAGTAGTTGAAACAGCAATAACAACAATAGACTGAAACACAATGTATAACCTTCATATAACTATAGAATGATAATACACCCCAAAACGCTCTTCAAACTATCTAGGCCCCTACAGTACGTTATGATTGGCACGTCCGGCTCTCTGTTCATATCTAGAAGGTCACAGCACACAATGAGCTGAACCCTAACCTAACCCAGACCCCTGATTAATAAACCCCCTCCCCTGAATAGGGATCATTATAGGGATCCTAATACAAAGGCCTTGAAAAAGGAGCGAGGTTTTTAATCATGGGTCTACACTACCCTAAACCCTAAACCCTACATAGTGGTTTCCAATTTCTTTTAATCCCTATATAACCCCTATATATCCTTTTAAAGGGACCTAGGGTTTCCTTTTCATTACACACGGAGCCAAACTTTGGCCCCTTCAGGAGCCTTGAGCCATTGGGCGCTTCCCAAACTATTGGGGTATATAAGGGTTTAGGATATATATATATACATGTATATTGGGGTTGTATAAGGGGCTATATAAGGGTAATAGAAAAACGAGAAACTTCTATTTAGCGTTTAGCTTCTTTTTTTTTGGAGGGGGGGGTGGGAGGCTGTGGTAGGTGCTTTTAAGACGGAATATGTGTACTAGAGTTCAGGAAAGCAAGCGGCCCCCATCTTTTTTAAAGCCCGAAACCCTGCCCTAAACCCGAAACCCTGAACACTGAACCCTAAACCACCAACCCCAAAACCTGGTTTTGGAAATACCAAAACCCCAAAGCTATATAAAATAATGGCCTCTGGGGCTATCTTTGGGAGTTTTGGGGCTACTGGTGGACCTACTTCAGGGGTTGTGGAAATACCCCCTAACCCCTAAACCCTAAACCAACAAAACTTCAACAAAACCTAAACCACCAACCCAAAGAATCTGGTTTTGGGAAATACCCAGATGGGCCATAGTAGCCCCCTTGACAACCCCTAGAATAATCCCCTACATAACCCCCTTAAAGAATTTCGCACCTAAATCCTAAACCCTAAACCCTATATTACATAATCCCCCCCTTTAAACCCTAAACCCTAAACCCTGTATTCTATAATCTCCCCACTTTTAAAGAGTATTAAGCTATATATCCCAGATTTTAACTGCGGAGAGGCCTCGCTCAAGGCTTTCTCTTCATGCAGGCGCGCCAGCCTAGACGCAGCTACAAGATGCTGAGAGGGTTTATAGGGTGTAGGGCTTGGGGCCTTGGATCTAGGGTTTTAGGATTTAGGGTGAAGGATTTAGGGTTTAGGATTTAGGGTTTAGGATTTAGGGGTGTTTCTTTCGGAATTGAAATATCACTTTCAGGGCTTCACGTTTCGCACAATCCTTACGGTTTGGTTTCGGGGCTTCAGTGGTTCGCAGTTTGAGGCAGTGTGAAGGTATACCGTGATGCTAGACTTTGGAGGTTAAATGGGCATATGCCTATGTATTTAGTTCACACTTTCCTGACCTACTGTAGAGGTGTGGAAAAAGCCACAACAAGTCGTCCCAAGCTCACTATCCCGAACATGGTACGCTTATGAAATATAATGTGGAAGAGCATTCATTGCTCGGGAGTCTTCGGGTTAGCTGTTTGGGGTGACACCTACTCCACAGCAGATGTACCGATGTCTGCACGTAATGCTGGATTCTGCACCCTGACACAGAGCAGACCGCCTAGGTCATGGGACTTTGTGCCAAAAACATGTCTACCCGAGTCTACCTAGCCCTTTCCTCTACCCTCTATACACCCTGAATAGGGACCATATGCCCCTATCTAAAAGGTACAAGGAAGGTTCCGGTAGATGCAGCCCGCCATGGACTCTTAGGAGGGCCCGGGTCCCGAGCGCAAAGGCGATACCCCATGGAAACACAGGAGACAGAGTTTCCTGCAGGATGTCGAAGTGGGGCCACGTCCATGTGATGAACTGCCGGTCTCCCAAGCTCTGACTGCTGATACCGTTGCTCCTGAGATCCCTGCATGACCCTAAGTACCGTGTACCTTGCGAGTTTGGTTGTTCTAGTATAATAAGGTCAAGCAGCTTACGTAGTATCAGCAGTGTTGAAGCCCTCTTGCTCTGCCAGAACTGGTGCAAATTGGCATGGCCGGGTTACTTGCTGGCCATGGAGGCATGGATACCTATAGGAGCCGTGCCAAAAATCTGTTTTCCATGTTCCTTTCCATTCCTCTGTCCCCCACTCACAACCCAGAAGATCAAAGCCTCAAGGGCCCTCACAAATCTTGAACGGTGCCAAGAAAGTTTGGCTTCCCCAGCCAGCTCTCCCCTGTCAAAACACGTACGTCTGACTGGAGGCGAGTAGGGGAGTAGGCGAATATTCTCCCTGAATAATCCCCATATAATATTTCCTTTTTGCTGCTAAGCCCCAGCAACTCATTTGAAACCAGGCTTGATGGACAAGCAAGGCACCCCTACACTGAGGGAAGTTTCGGCTCGCATCATGCAACCTTCGGTTCTCATCTGTGTACTTCTCCCAAGTAATGCTTGTGCAAATGATCTATAGTCTAAACTCCTAGTATCCCCCTTAAGTAACCCCTATAGTCGTCCCCTATATAACCCCCTATAAAATCCCCTTTAAGGAGTTTAGACTATAGCTCAAATGTCTTCTAAAACGTCCACGCCAATTCCAACTTAACCTGCAGGATCATGAAGCCAAAGCCCCGGACCACGAATAACTTAGGTGGACCCCCCCACCCTGTAATAGTGACTATAAGGGACAACAGGGATTATTGCAGGGTGCTTTATATTCTTATTATTCCACTATTACAGGGTGGGGGAGGGTCCTCCTAATGAATAACCTTGAAGACTACCTCGCCCAAACCTGACGAGTCCAATACCACACCTTGGGTCATTCCCTCTTACAGTAACAGTTACCACAAGGGCTAATAGGAGTTATAATAGCCCCTTAATAAGGCCCCCATTCGAGGACAGTTACTGCGTGGGGGAATGACCCAAACCACACCTAGGTTTTCCAACAATAAGGGTACACTTTTTCCTCATATTCAGCTTTTATAAGGAGACCCCCAAATAAGAAGGGAAAAAGGGTACTAATGGGGTACCTAGACACCCCAAGCGCCACGGCGGCTGAGGCTTTCCCTTGCTAGCCACCCACTTTATGGACATGTACGCGAACCCCGACACTCCAAACTCAGCGCATAAACAAAACATGCTGAAATCTGAGCCCAAAAAACTGCAGGCCCTAGGCGGCCCAACACCAGAACACTGAACACGGGAAGCTGGCGGCCAAGAGACGTTGTCGCAATGCAGGACTGCTTGGCTTCCTCAAAGTGGCCCAGTGCCTCATCGTCATCACCCAACAGGAAATACCTCAGACGGCTGGAAATTGTGGTGTTGGTGCTGATGCTTCGTGGTCGTCATAGCGGCGGCGGTGGCGGTAGCGGTGATGTCAATGATGGTGATGAGAACACGAAACCTTACCATGGACTACCAGTTCTTGAAGGCCTATGATATAGCCTGTAAGCAAATTGAATAAGCTTGTCAAGGCGCTTGATGGGCTTTCCGACCACTACCTCGTGGACAGTCTTCGCGAAGGCCTGGGAAGATTTTAAGGCTTTGATCCAAGTGGCCCCCGTCGCGGAATAGAAAGCCCCCACATGACGCGAAAGAAGGATCTCGAAAGACTCCATTACAGTAGCACATCAATGTTTGAGAGGGCTGCAGCCTACAGATATTCTTCATGTAGAATATAGAAGGTTCTAAGTCCTGACCGTGCAAAACGCTCATGGTGCCGGGGCAGGTGCTCATAGTTCCCTGGCCCAGCCCTAAACCCTAAACCC
>CAJNIZ010011013.1:11275-30613 GCA_905231905.1 Symbiodinium pilosum | reverse complement strand
ATCCCCAAATAAGATACTACTCATGTGGGCTTTGGCTCTGCGGAGCTGGGATGAGTGAGAGTTCATCAGGATGTTCTCCTCCCCTATTAACCCTAAGCCTTGGGTACTGCCCCCCCTCAGTAACAGTTGGACAATAATTATAATATGGTTATATATAGCCCTGGGTGGGGGCAGTACTCAACCTAAGCCATACATCCTGTGCTCAATCCCTAAACCCCCTAAACCCCTAAACGCTACACCCTAAACCGAGCCGCCCTAAATCAAAGACACCTTCTGAAGCCTTCCTCCTCGGAGGTTCCTGCACATTGAAAAATTGCATGGTGGGGTTTGGCCTTATAGCAACCTTAAGAAGATAGAATATGGCTTCGGGTACATTATAATAAGATCCCCATATACCCCATGTTCTATTTGGATTTCCGGATTCGGCCGCAATGCTGGGACTGAAGAGTTGGACAGGGGAATCTTCAGGACCTACACTGCCCCAAACTAACATGGAAACTCATATAGCCTCCTTTTAGAAGGACTGTAGTCTTTATAGAGCCCTTTTGGGGTTTCCATGTTAGTTTCCGGGAGGGTAGTTGAGGGAGTCTACAAGAAGACAACACTATGCATCAGCAGGTAATCTAGGGGCGGGCATTATCCGAATAGGCTATGGGAATATCTTATACCAAAACTTGTAATACAGGAGGGTGAGGGAATAACGGGAGCTGTAGTCTAAACTCCTAGTATCCCCCTTAATAAACCCCCATAATACTCCCCATAGAATCCCCTATGTAACCCCCTTTAAGGAGTTTAGCCCCTGAACCCTAAACCCTAAATACTCCCCTGTGTAACCCTCCTTTGTTCACATGGGCACTTATTCAGGCTTCTCCCATAGCCGCACCCTTGGTCCTACAATTCCTCCTTTGCTAAAGACTCGCTCGTAGGCTCCGTACACCAGATGCTGAGGTTGTAGAGACCTACCTTAACAATTACATATACGATTTCTGAAAACCTCAGGGGTATATATATATAACAAATATAACAATTGCGTCATATATTCATATACATTAAAACCCTCAAAACCCAAATCATAAGTCCAAAGGACTGGAGGGATCCGGCTTCGTACACCCCTTTTGTTTGATAAACAGAAGCTCCAACCTCGTAAACACCAAATCCTTAAGAAAAAAAAACTCGGCCCTGTAAACTGACTCGACTCTTACACCAGCAATCCTCCCCAGTACAGCACTAAACGGATGTAGGGCTTAGGGTTTAGGGAAGTTTAGGGTTTAGGGGGGACCCGTGAGCCCTAAGCCCTCCACCCCAAACCTTGCAGGTACATGAAGCCGCAAGTGAGCAAGGAAAAGCCAAAGTACTCGTGGTTCCAGAAAATGTAACTCCTATATAATCAATAAGAAGAGTCCCTATACCCAATCCCTGCATTCCCTAGTAACTAGTAACCACGATAAACCAAAAACCCATAATAGCTTCTGTTTCCTCAGCCCTGCAACAAGTTTCTTGTTGGGGTACTGATTAGGTTGATCATACAGTTCCATAGCCATTCTCTTCAACATGCCTCCTGCTTCATTTTTGAGTGCTGCTTGAGCTTGTGAGTTTCGCCCCGCGGCGCGACCCGAGGACCAACAGTTCGCGCCCAAGCAGCAAAGTTGAAGCAGCATGCAAATCCAAGCAGCATGTGTACAGAGGCTTATGATGGAAAGCATAGATTGGGACTCCCTCAAAGCCTGAAAACACTCCAGCAACGTCCCAAACAAATCCTAAACACCCTCAGCAAGAAGGAAAAGTCATGGTAAACCCAAAGCCAAGGAACCCGGTTGCTGACTTACTTGGGTGCAGAAAGTTTGCATATAAGGGAGTATAGGAATCTCGAAAGTGTGAACAGTACCCACAGAGATACTCAGTCACGCAATTCACAATACTGTCTCCCCTAAATAACCCTGACAGAACTGTAATTAAACTTACCCTCACACCCCCAAACCCTAAACCCTGAAAAACCCAACCCCTGACCCTAAGCCCTAAAACCTTAGAACCCGAACCCTAAAGTGCTAAGCCCCAACCCCAAAACCTCTAAAGCCCTAACCCACAACCCCTAAACCCCTAGAGCAAGAAAATCTGAGGCTCTAGGCAGCCGCTAAGGAGCCAGACAGTGCAGGGGACGCCTGAACTGGGTACTCATTTGTTTGGTAGTTGAACCTAGTAAGATAAGATTCCCTATATGAACTGCTATAACCCAAAAGGAGGATATAATCTTACTCTATATTGGGTACCATAGTATCCCCAAATAAACTACTACTCAACTGGGTTGCTGCTGCCCCATGCGTCCAAGTGCCCACTGCGAGTGCCTTTAAAGGCGATTATTCAGCGATTTATAGATCTAGGATAGGGCACAATGATCATATACTTACCCAAACCTGTACCTCGAGTACTACAAACAATATCCCGAGTACCTGGTGGGTACCTGGGCCCTGAGGGTTAAGGAACGTTGCAATGCCGCAGACTTATACATGACGGAAAAACAGAATCGGGGTTTGCAATATCTGGGGGATAGGCTGCAGTGTTTGAAGCCAGCTCCCGTGGAAGGAGACATGTGGCAAATGCTGTCAGGGTGTATTACTTGACGACCCATGACTGCTTTATCCTGAGATTCTTCCCGGCATTCAGCAGCCCAGGCGTTGGCATCCGAAGCATGGAGAAGTGCTTATTGAGAGCCTGATTCCCCTGGTACAGATGCAGAAAGAAGCCCACGTACTTCCTTTCAAAATTCGATATGACTGTGCAAGGACATCGATAAGACATCCAAAAGAGCTGAGAGAGGTCAATTTGATGTCATGACCCATACCCCACCTGATCCATCTTCTGCAGGTCCAGCAAAGCCTCTGACTTACTGGTGCTTCAGATGGACTGGGGGAGAGAATGTGAGGATTATACACTGGCCTCTAGAGGGCTTATCCCATAAGCACCAGGAAGATAAGTCTAGGAAGTGGGCTAAAGGACCTGGTGGGACGAAGAGAATTTTGGGCGTTTCACAAAGTTGGGGATAGCCTGGGGCCTGGGTACCCTATGGACACAAGGGAATTACAAGGATCGTGGTGGCTCCACATGAAGGACTTAGAAAAATCCTGATAAACTCTGACCGATTATCATACGCATCGCCGTATGGCAGCTGCTTTCGACTTATGAACGCCAATGCGGTGAGTATGACAGGGACTGTGGCAGAAGCGTTTTGGTCAGGTTGGGTTGGGTATTCTGGACACTTGAAGGTAAAAGGCCTTATGAAGATGAAAAACAGGACCTCACCCCTGTCCATAGAAGTGGGCAAGTCTGCACAAACAAGCTTTCTGATTTTTCCCTTACAATCTTAGCAACTCAAGTACAACATATGCCCAACTTCTGGCTCCAGCATTAGGGACCCCACCTTGATCAGTTGATGATGGGACACCGACCACGCGAAACTGTGGCAGCAAAGAAGCGAAAACGCCCCCAGACATATGGGGGGGCTTCTCCAAATGGATGGCCTTCTGGCATCCAGGTTCCCGTAAACGCTTAGCAACGGAAGTACTAAACAATTGGGGAAAAATATTTTTCCCCCAAGTACTAGACAATTGGGGAAAAATATTTTCCCCAATTGTTTAGTATACAAATCATGCCGGATAGTCAAAGGGATCCCTCACATCCAGCGCCTCAGAGCTTGTTCAGTTGCAGGGCCCTAGAGCGGAACACTTGGAGTACTGAAGCCTTACCTAAACCCCAAAAGTAGGTAAAAGAATAGCCCCAAACCCCAAAATATAGCCTAAAAGGCAATTATTCTACAGACTTTTGGGGTTCAGGTACATCCCAAAGGTTTGAGGCTTGAGGGAGTTCGGGAGGTGAAGCCGCCTGGGGTTTCATACCTTGGAATATCCTTTGCCCTTGTTCTTCAAAGCTCTAGCCCCAACCCATAAGGGCGCTTCTAAAATGTCAGTGTTCCCTATTCGGGGATCCTTTATAATAAGGGTCATGGTACATTGAAGCCCTCATTGAGGCCCCCCATGTATGGAAAACGCTGAGCAGACCGAAGCTCTCGATCACCATCTATTGACCCAAGTGGGGAGTCCAATACTCCTTCTGAAAAAAATCTCCTACCTCGTACAAGGGATCCTAAAACCCCTCAAACACCTTCCCTGTTTTGACCTGGGCTTTCCAAGAATCACTGAGCTATGTTGAATCTCCTACCCTGAGCACAAGCTCAGAAAATACAAGCAAACCCTCGTCACAGGCCCTCAGCCGTCCCGAGTGCCATGCCTCGACCCAGCCATAGAGTGGAAGGGGTTTGGTCGCCATTCTACGGATCCCACCCGAAGCCACCCAATCTTGCAGCTGAAGTGTGTCTACCCGTGACATCACTTGTCTTGACTGCAGACGAACGTCCCAGGTCTGGTGTGCCTTCATCCAGGATCCGCAAGGGTATGGTCCTCCTGCCCTGGCTAGCGAGCCTTCAAATTTCCGCGTCTGTGCCGTAGATCAAAAATGCCATTCCTACACAATTCCTAGGTTCTGGAACATCCCGCCTTTTGGGCCTGGGTGGCGTGCGCTGTCCAACGTAACAGTCGACATCTGGGGCTATCCCTGCTGGGCCCTTGCTCTGGCGTTGCTCTGGCCTTGTGTGTGGTCTTGTGGCCCATAGACCACATTCCCATTGAGGAGTGGGCGGGCCGCAAGATTGGAGCCGCCAGAGCCCCAAAAAATAGGGCTACCGAGTGTTATAGTGTTATGCGCAAGGCGGGGGCCATCAGGGGTGGTGCCGGACTCGATCTGCCTTCTCGGAGAGGGCAGACCTCATCTAGGCGGTGGCCAGGGGGGGCGGATGTACTGGCCTTTATCGGGGGAGGTCTTTCTGCTTTGACAATAGTTCCCATGCGCAAAGTGGGAGGCTGCAAAGGGTGGTGCCAAACTCAATCTTTTTTCTCTGAGGAAGCAGACCTCATCTAGGCGGTGGCCCTGCCAATGTAGGGTTCAAGTCTAGGGTCCCCCACGCCCAAAAGCACCAGACCCCGAATACCGTGGCTCTTGCACCGAAAACCACATACGCTTCCAACAGTGCGAAAAACTCTAGGAAGCACTACCGGGGTACCTAGTCATTCCCCACGAAAAACCAGCAGTCTTATAGCCAAGCAGCCTTGACTGAGATGGCATCAGAGCTGGCGGTCAGCGCCTGTTGGCCAAAAATCAATCATTTCGGGGCTTCTCAGAACCCCTAAAGGATCAAAAAAATCGAACCTCCTGAAGATGAACCCATTACATCCCAGTACTACATTGGGGAATCTAGGGGATTATTAGGGGATTCCCTTTTTTGGGGGGATCCTTTAGGGGGTCTGGGTTGGGGATTTGGGCAGAAATCACGAGATATCATCCTAGAAGAGCCTTAAAAAAATCATGCAGTAGGCTTCGAGGATCTGAGACCTGGGTTGCAAAATCTCTTTTACCTGAACCCCAAAAGTATGTAGAATAATTGCCTGTTGGGCTATGTAGGTGTTTTGGGCTATCATTTTACCTACTCTTGGGGTCAGGGCAGCGAGTACGGTGAGAAACCATAGTTGGAGCCATGCGTACAACTTGAGATCTACATTCCTTCATGCAACCCTAAATCCCGAAGGCCACTGCATCTGCCAAGCCCGCTCAAACTTAGAACACGTGTGCAAGTACCGACTTCTCTCAAACGTGATTCCTCGCTTTCAGTATAATGCACTGTACCAGGACAGATTGTAAGTTTGTCCCGGTCACTCTTCTAAAAACGAGGAGAAACCTAGAATCTAGGAAGACTACTGCAAAAAGGAGAAGACCATTCTCAGAGGTGCTGATTAATTGGGTTGTTGTGCGTTTTGGTCGTCGTCGGGGATATTGAGTTCACAGGCTATTCTCTGGCCGCAGGAGATAACCCTCCCCCCACTTCAAAAAAAAGTGCTCAGGAGGGATGGGTTTTGGGGGAGGAGACAAGAACGTCCGTTATACGGGGAAGGAAGTTGAAGGAAGTAAGAACTCACAAAGCAACATATAACAGCCCCTTCTAACTAAACTCAGACCATGAATTCCAAACCTTACGTCCTGAGTGCTAAGCAGCAAATTTCAGAACCCAAGCCCAAAACCCTAAATCTCAAATACCCTAAACCCTGCACCCTAGACCCAAAATCCCAAACCCTGCACCCTGTGATCCCTGAAGTCTTTCAGCAGGCAGATACCTGGGTAAACTGGAGTTCGTTCCTCAAAATTACCCCGCCCATAAAACCCGCGATGAAGACCCCCATATGCTTATGATGGTCCTCCTGGTCCCCCAGGTCCCCCTATGTTGGAAAACCCTAAACCTTAAGCCTTAAGCCCCTATTACGCTAAGCTCGGTTTATCCTTGCAACCCCTTGCCCCTAAACCCTAAACCCCTTGCGGCTTAGGGTCTAGGGTTATCAGGATCCCTGAAGATCCCCCCCTTCTTTGAAATGCCCATTGTCGACAGCCTCCAAGGCCGCACTCTTCGCCTGCTAGCAGGTGCACATCCAGCGCTTTAGGATTCGGTGTGGGAAAGGCTTAACAGCCAGTAACATCATCCACGTATGGCACCCTTATTTTCGTGTAGTTTGTTCTACCCCCAAAACCTTTTTCTAAAGTAAAAGGGTCGCTACCGAAAATAGAAGGATCGGCACGGAGGCTAGAAATTTCGAACTCGAGGTTCTAGGATGTAGGATTTGGGGTTTCGGGCGTTGCATGAGGTTTGGAAGTATGGGGTGTCGTATTGCCATACGTGCTTGATCAACAGGCTTGTACGCAATGATGGCACATTTCTTCCAAATTGAACATTGTCTGTTCATAATCTAGGAATGGCCCTAAACCCTAAACCTTATAAACCCGAAACCTTAAACCTTAGTCCAAACTGCACATTGCCTGTTCAGAACCAGGAGCGGTAGTAAGAATGCCTCAACCTTCAGCAAAGCCAGGATTTCCTGGTTTAGGGTTTAGAGCTTGAGGGGTTAGGAGCATGGGGTTCAGGGGTTAAGGGTTTAGGGGTTTAGGCCCAAAATTAGGTAGGAAGAGATCCTGCATACATCCCAAACTTGCTAGCCAGTTTCGGATCCCTTTTCGTCATCCACTCATCCGGCGGTACAATGTGGGGCCAAGATCATATATTAGAATAGGGCTTCAGGGCAAATTATACAATACAAAAAATCAAATGATGAAGGAAACATGACCACAACTCTCGAAGCTTCTACATTAAGCGGGGGGGCGCTCCGGTGATACTTACGAGATACTTGCCACCGCAGAAGTGTGAACACGCGCCGTGACCTTGCAGGACTTATCAATGCTACGTTGGGCGCAAGATGTTGGACGTTGGTGTCTCATCGTATGATCCCAACATCTGCGGCCCACATATGATGACATGCAAAAAGCCAAGTCCAGAAAAGCCGATTCGCCTGACTTGACGCCATCTCGGATGCGCCAGGGGATAGAGGCTGAGGCAAAACTTAAGGAGGCAATCTCGCAAGCATGAAGAGGCTATTGAAGCCAGGGACACTTCTGACCAATATAGATTGATTTGCCCGAAGCCTTCACCCGGCCAAAGACTCACAAGGGCTTAGTTTGGAACTGTGCACACTTGTTGCAGTAAAACATTGTGAGCGTTTCAATCTCTGTTAGGTTGGGTAGGGAGCTTTTGACACTGCAGTCTTCGAAAGGCTAGAACTGAATTGGTAAGCACGAGTAGGTTCAGAGTTACATTTGAACTCGCAACAGCCATCTCATACCCTCATGGTCCTGTTAAACTGGCTCAGGTGTTGAGCAGCCACAGCTGGCAGGAGTACGGGCGCATCACGTTCTCAGGCATGTGCTTTTCGAAATGCTATAGTATAGGGCTTGCGGTTCTGTTCTGAGTTGCCTTTAATGATGAAGGTGGTTCCTATTTAGAAGCTAACCATTTCGAAGATGATGTTGCTAAGAGCTCTGAATACAAGCTTGATGCACTGGCGATTGTGGCACACTGCACGACGAATCCCCATGTAGTCCTTGTACCTATATACAGCTATAGCATCATAAACTCCAAAATGCTGTTCTCATTACCCAAAAACCTAAACCCTAAACCCCTAAACCCTAACCCCAAAACCCAAAAACCTAAACCCTAAACCCCTAAATCCTAACCCCTAAACCCCTAAACCCTGAATAAAGCTTGATGGCTCATACCTGACCCTGCAGTCTGGTAATCCTTTCGGGTTTATGGCTTCCGGGAGCTTCAGGGCGTGCCTACATCTCCCGCATAGCTATCATGAAGGCCATTTACCCCGAAAGCCCTAAACCCTAAACCCTAAACCCTTCAAAAGTAGTGGGTACATGGTTGACTTTCTGGGTACTTGCGAGGTCGAGGTGACCTATAGTCTAAACTCCATGAAGGAGGTACATTACGTAGTGGTTTAGGGTTTAGGGTTTAGGGATTATAGGGGTTCTTAAGGGGGATGCTAGGAGTTTAGACTATGGCTCAGGTAGGTTTCACTGTGAGGATGGAGTGAAGTTGTCGTAGAGACTTTGATGGGCAAACCCGTCCTGAGCCTGAGCTAAGATACTCTGGTGTTTGATTTCATGACGAGCTTAACGAATCTTCACGAAAGCTAGACCCCAAGCGCCTTGGCCGCATCAAAAGCCGTAGACTCTAGATAGAGCCTTAACCACAAAACCAAACATCGACTCGAAGCCGCTACAATGCTGCAGGCCTCAAGCCCTCAAAAGCTAAAGCCGCAAACCCGACACCTTGAACCCTGAAGCACTTCAAACCCTAAAGATTGCTCGTGCTTAGTAGAGAATGCAGCACAAAGCACGAAACACTATATCAACTGTAATGCTTGGGGCATGGGGAAGACCTGAGTAGCCCCTGTATAACCCTTGTATGACAATCTGCATCCTCACCAACGAACCACCCCAAACCCTATAGTAGGTTCCATTTTCTTGTCCATCCCTTCATTCACTACGAGCAATCAGGAAGCCAATCCCGCCAAGCCCTATCCCAGGCCCAGGGCGACAGGAAGCGAATCCTGAAGGGCTTGGGGTCGGTAGGCAGCGCTCAAGAGATCCGCGTATAGATACATACGTATATGCGTGTGTGTGTATATATATGTATACACACACAGAATATACGCCTGTCTATTCAAACAAAGAGGGCGAGAGTGTGTGGGGGAGTGTGTGTGCTTTAGCCGCTTGTGTGTGTGTGTGCAGGTACACAGAAACAGAAAGAAAGAAACAAAGAAAGAAAGAGAGAGAGAGAGAGAGAGACATGTGCGTGTTGCGTTCAAGTAACAAACTGGCCTTTGGTGCGTGTGGCTCAGGGACCACAATTTCAGCTGTATGGGCGTTGGCAACCATGTTTACATCACATAGATCTGTAATAATGGCTGCTGGGTGTAGGGCTTAGGGTTTAAGCTCACCTTCTTCCCTCAACACAAGGACCCTAACTAGACCTAGCCCAAGACCTTACTGGAACCTCCTAAGTATCCTCTGTAGAACCCAAGTACCCACAAATAGGATCGATATAGACCCCATCTCAGCGTAGTGGGGGTGTGCTGGTAGACCCTAGATCATAAACCCTAAGCTCAGGCACCCAAAAAAGCAGGTGTGGTCATGGTGAGGAGATTTTGGGGGGCCCTCTTAGGGACAATGGGATTGTGGGGGGATTTGAGGAGCCCTACTAGGGACACTGGGATTGTGAGGAGACTTGGGGAGCCGCTATTGGGTTTTGGATGTTCATGCATACATGAACCGGGGGGGGAATACAACACAACAAGTGTGCATATCGATACTACGCTTGTGAGATAAGGGTATCTAAATTTATTCAGGCTTCTAGCTATACTACAATTACCGCACTGCCACTTACTGTTGATGGACATATCCCCTTCACTAGCCTATTCAACCTAACAATTGGAATTCTGGGCCATGGTATATTTAGAGTCATGCTCCACTTTATCATGCCCCCCCCCCCAGCTAACCACCAATCCTAAACCCTGAACCCTAAACGTGAGCCTCCAATTCGCGCAAAGGAGATTTTGGGGAATCTGAAACCCGTTTAGGGTTTAGGGTTTTGGGGATTCGTGGGTAAATACACCTGGTGCCCCAGTGAACACAAACAAGGTACCCTCTTGGCTATTGATGGATTGTATAAAGGACCCTAGAACCCCAAAAAGGGTGAACGGGCGCCACTGAACTTCCTAGTACAAATAGGTTTGTATAAGAAAGGCTTGTCTCGGGATTCTAATGGGTTCTAACGAAACTTACAAGGATATTGTGCGTTTAGGGTCCAGAGGTACTGTTAAGTTGGGCAATGAACACCCAACCTGGAATGGTTGTGTTAAACACTGTAGGATGCCGGAGGCAGTTGGAATAGAAGGAAGGCTAGGGTATTGACTATGCAACCTGCTGGAGGAGAACTCTTGTACGTTCATGAGCCCTCTTCTCTCTCAGGAACCGGCATCTTGTCTACGTCCACGTCCTGGCTGGATGTGAGGCTTTTGAGGATTTGGGAACCTATCTCAGGACGAACATCATGCCCACACCCATGTTTGGATTGGCAGATTGCTTGGGAACACAGCCGCAAGGGGCTCTGTCGCAGCATGCAGATGGCAGATGTAATAGTCTTGCAGGGACTCTTCGAGCAGCCAACAAGGGCACGTTGGGGCCCAACCATAGGAATTAGAAAGCAAGGCCTGACTATGAACTACCAAGCTTTTGAATACCCGTAGCGTTACCAGAACCCAGGGGCTAGCAGATGCATATTTCAAAAAAGAAATGGGACCCCATCTGCCTCAAACGGCTGTTACAAGCAACTACAGCTTTTGGAAAAGGATTTGCAAGATAGTACTCGGAGATAGCCCCTAACCCCCAAACACTAAGCCTGAAATTCCCAACTGGTAGTTTCCCTAAATAAGGGGACCCCAATATAGACCCCAAAATACTATAATCCTTATTATAGGGACCTCCAAAAGGGTACCCCTAATTTTGGGAAACCCCCAACTCTGAACCCCAGAGCCTAAACCTCCAATGGCGCCGGAGTGGCGTAGCAAACTCTTCGGAGGAAAGCGCCGTCTGAGCTGCCCAAGAGGCCCTGAGGCCAGAAGTTTAGGGTTTAGGGTTTAGGGTTTAAGTTACAAATATGATGGCCCCAAGCCCCAAAGGGTTTAGGGTTTAGGGAGTCATTCAAAAGGCCATCATTCTGCATATGTTTTGTCCAGGTAGTCTCTAAGGTTAGGGGCTAGCGTTTAGGGCTTCATGTTTGGGCCTTAGGGTTTCTGAACTTTCAAGTATACACACACACATACACACCTGTAACCCCTGGATGCCGAATATCTCTTGCTTTGTCAGCAGTCCTGGAACAGGGCACGAATACAAATCTGAAACACTTTTCAAGCAGGCTCGAGACAGGTGTTGTACGTACATGTTTTTCTCAACGTCCCGCGCCAGGGAAATGACCGCCGGAAGCTTCAGAGGATGGCGTGGGTTCCCGACAAGTCGTGAACAAAGTATAGTTTGCTGTTAGTGGTGGCAGCTACCAGCTGACTTTCAAGCGGTGGCGTGGTCAAACTACGGCCTGCAGACAGCATCTTCTCCTACATGTGAACGCTCATGTAGGAGCCTACATGTTTTGGATAGGCTGTATGAGGGTTCGTATAGGAATATTGGTACTTATTCAGGCTGTCGCAATAGTCCCTGTAAAAATACGGCATCAAGCCCGCTTCAGCTCGCCACTCAGCTTTCAACAAGCCATAAGCCAAGCAAGCCAGCATAAAAAAGAAGAAACATGAAGGACTGTAAGATTGCAGCCTGTATCTAAACTACTATACCCAAAATGAGGAAATACTCATTAAACCTGGGGGCATTCAATCCTGAACCTAGCAACTGAGTCACCAAGCCTACCCAATGAAGCCGCAAGCGTTGCAAACTCGAAGCTCATTACGTTGCAAAAAAATGTTAACCGCGTATCCGAAACTCCAATCCCAGGACGACGCTCCTCAACCCTAAACCCTCTGAACCAGAATTTTGGAGCCAGGTCAGCATGCACGTGCCAATAAGCCCTGAAGCTGAAACCACTTAGAGTTAAGTAGATAGAATATGGAAATACCCCAAGCCGTATAAAGATCCCCATACATCCTGGACCCAAAACTCTGAAGCCCTAAACCCTACAACCCGAAACCCCACATTCTATGTAGTGAAGGGGGACGAGAACCCGTAAATCCTATTCCGAGCGAGTTGCCTTCATGGGCCGAAAATCTCCAGCCTGCCAGACACGGCACCCTCCTACTTAATGTAGACCCATGATTCATAAACCCCCTCCTTTTAAGAGCCTAAATATGAGGATCCCTATGATCATCCCTATTAAGGGGAGATGGTTTATTAATCAGGGGTCTGGGTTAGGGTTTGAGGTTTAGTGCTTAGGGTGTAGGACATGGAGCCCCACAGAGGCTTCTGAGAAAGGACCGCAAACTCTTTTGAGGCGTTTTTTGGATTCCTTGCTTGCTTGGGCAGCCCAGATGTTGCGACCCTTTCCTTCTCCCAATATGCTTCCAAACGTGGAGGATCCCTTATCGGAGTCCTTACAATAAGAATTGAGGACGGACCCTTTCGGAAACCGACATGTGGGAACCCCATCCCTCAAGTTTGGTAAGTTTGGGGTGCGTTCTGGCTCACCCTAAACCTCAAACAGGTCGTAATACCCTCTATACTAAGCCCCTATATAAACCCCTACCCCCCTTAAGGAGTTTAGACTATAGCTCATACGGGATATCCTTGAAAAGGCTTTGCCTCAAGATGGCCGTAAAACTTGTGTTCCGGGGGCCTCGCCTGTTTTCTAGCACAAAAACTAAGGTGTGTCAAACGCAAACTGACATGATGGAATTTGAGGGAATTGCAGGAAATAGCACTGGCGCAGGCTCCTAGCGTTGGTAAATGTCCAAGGAAGCATGAGAGTTTTGGCTTTTTTTGAACATGTACAGGCAGCACCTGTAACATCTTTACACTTTCACCCTGTGCGACTCTACTGTCACTGCTGGAGGAGCTGGAGCTATCACCGTGCCCTGGCTTTGAGATTGCACATGCCGCGCCCCCAATTTGCTCACCGTTGTGCTCCGTTGGTTTGCTTGCCAGAAAGCCTTGAAGCACTTGTCAGAGCCATTCACGGTCTTCTGCTTCGGCCGGCATTCACGGTCTTCTGCGGGACCGGCAAATAAACTTCTCATTATGATTTCCTCTCGGCGGTGCCTATGATCAGTGTCCTAGTCCTCTGGGAGTATACGGAGGGCACGCATTGTATCAGAGATCTCCCACAGAATGGCTGAGTCCCAGTCAGGGTTCAGACACGCGGAGTCAGCTCGGCAAGTATGTGGTACTGTAAACCTAGGCCCTTAAACCCTAAATCCTAAACCCCAAATCCTAAACCCTAAATCCCAAACCCTAAATCCTAAAGTCTAAATTCTAAACCCTAAATCCTAGACCCTAAACCCTAGTCTAGGCTTCTTCAGCTATCCTGCTAAGAGGTCTCAAGATTCCAGGAAGGACCACCGTCCAAACGTCTGAATCCAAAAGCTCCATCCTGAAGCCATTTATGGGCTTCTATAAATTGTGGGTCCGTCTGTGGGGAGCGGTTAAAGCGTTTAGGGTTTCAGGGTTTAGGGTTTAGGGGGAAACTACTATTTGTCCTGTACCACCAGACAAAGCATTAGTACTGCTATGATAGCAAGGACGATTTTGACAGCTCTGCCGGTCAAGCATGGCTAGTCTTCTTAACCCCTGAAACCGAAACCTCAACCCTTAAACAAACCCTAAACCCTAAACCCTAAACCCTAGTCAATGAGACCCACAGCCAGCCAAAGTAACAGCAGCCTGCGCAGCGGGTGCGCCGTTGGAAGGTCCTAGCAGGGAAGTTGGCAAGGTTGAGGGTAAAGGGCTTAAGGCTCTTCCGGCCTTTGGAATCCAATATAGACCCCGAAATACAATAATTTCTTGATTTAGGGATTCCCAATAAGGGCATTCCTAATTTTGGGGAAACCCTAAATCCTGAAGCCCATATACCCCTATCTATAACCCCTATAAAACCCCAGAAAACACGTACGTCAGCCCTATATATCCCCTTTAAACCCCGAAACCCCAAGCCTATATAGACCCTTTAAAGGTACCCCTTATTTGGGGTGACTTGCTGAATGTTCATGACAGGTTGATTGAAAATCACCCCTTTGTCCGGAATCTTGGATGAGAAGATGTGGGGGATTGCCAAAATTATGGTCCCTTTTTGGGTCCCCTAAATTAGGCCCCGTATTAGGCCCCGTATTATAATAGGGACCCAAAAAGGGACCATAATTTTGACAATCCCCCATGTGGTCACTTCGTAAGGACGCTGACTCACATCTAACAGTTCAATCTACGAACTCCGCAGGTCAAAGCTTAAGTAGACAAAGCCTGCAACCACAAACTACCCGACCCAAACAGTACCGCGGGTCCATGATACCCACCTTGAATTCTTCAGATTCAGAGTATGCTAGTTGACTGTATGATTTCTGCTAGCAGTACGCTTAAACACGAGTGTTCTCAACAGTTTTAATCTACAGTAGCCTTTTGCTCACATCATGGGCGCCCACCGAGTTCAACCCCAAGTCTTGGATTACACTGTGGTGGTTATATTGGGGTCATATTCAGGTTATATCGGGGTTATATTGAGATAGTGGAAAATAGAATGGAAACTATGATTTATGGTGAAGCTACATATGAAGCTACACCCCCGCTTGGGAATGCTAGAGGTTCCTTAGCATGACTACAACGTCGACACTTTCAGCGTGAAA
Organism: Symbiodinium pilosum; assembly: GCA_905231905.1. NCBI lineage: Eukaryota > Dinophyceae > Suessiales > Symbiodiniaceae > Symbiodinium > Symbiodinium pilosum. The sequence continues at coordinate 15,788 of CAJNIZ010011013.1, read as the reverse complement.
ACAAACTCCAAGCGTCAAATCCTGAACCGTAAGCCCTGAATCTAAGCCTTCGGGCTTGCATCTTGCAACCTCCTGTAGACGCCTGCCTGATTGTCCGTAGCCATGCAAGGGTGATCTAGGTATAATGTTGGCGATCATTCAGGCTGTCACAGTGCCTTTAGCAGATGAAGCGTTGCCGGCAGGCCGCTGAAATAGGCCCTGCAGCCAAACAAGACAATGAAAAGCAGCACCCTGTTTGGGGTAAACATATGTATAATGATGATTCTACTGTCTTGGGGCATTGAATTTCCGGTGCATGACAGAGCCCCTCTCGTGTCGGACGAAGCAGCTTGGGGTCTCTTCATGGGATCCCTATCCACTCCCCTATATTACCCTTTAAACCCTGAACCCAAAACCCTGAACCCAAAACTCTAAACCCTGAACCTTAAGCCCTAGAACACCCGAAGGCTCCCCCTAACTGAGCCTTAATCGGCCTTTTGGGTTGCTAAAGCTCCTCCTTATCACCATTCTGAACTATTGTTTTGACTGTAATGACTAGGACTACCGATCAATTTTACTACTGGTTAACTATTATTACTGGTCAAGGGCTGCTTAACCCTTCAAAATTGTCAGAGGGCTTCGTTGACGACAAGAAGCTGAAGGTCACCTACTCAACTCCTAAGCCTCGACTTCGGGAACCCATAAGAGTAGTGTTTTCCTTGGTGGTTGAACCTAGTAAGATGATATTCCTTATATAAAATACTATACCCCAAAAGGAGGATAGAATCTTACTCTATAATGGGTACCATAGTACACCCAAATAAAATACTACACTTAGCCTTTGCAGACTGGTTTGGGTGTGGGGTTGACGGTGTAGGGTCTAGGGCTTGGGGTACCTTATTCGTGGTGGAACTTGGAACCATAGCAAAAATTGGAGTTTTTGAAGTTCCTTAGGAATATAATAAGCAAAAATTAAAGATTGTTTCCAAGTACCTGTAAGTATTGGGGGTCCCTATAATCAGGACTATAGTATTTTGGGGTGTATATTGGGGTGCCCCTATTTTGGGAAACTACCACTTCTAATTTCAGACATAGATTGGCTCAGGGACTGGACTATCGATCACACTGATCACACTGGCCGTTTCATCCCAACACTCAATCGTGTGCTGAACAGAAAGCACCTTTCCAGCAAAGTTGTGTAAGGGCTAATCACGAAGGAAAATGCGCAACAGTGTTCACACGCGGAGGTATACCATCATACATCCCAACTATGGCGATCCCAGGTAAAAACACCGGGGAAGGAGACGTTTCCTTCTGCGAAATTGGGGAGACCTCCCCGCAGACTACGAATCTCAAAGGGCCTCTTCTCGATACTGATGAAGACCTTGCTGAATTGTTTGCAGAAAGCCCGACAAATGCCCAAACCCTGAACCCTTGCCCTTCAAATACTCCCCTTTATGGGCCCAACCAATAGCGGCCTCCAGCTGACTCCACTTCACCTGAAACGATCTGGAACTTTTCGAGAGGGGTGGGGCCAGGCGTAGATTTGTACGGGGCAGGCTTCAATGCATGAAGGTCAGTTTTGGTGTTGTGCTTGTCTGGGATGATTTCCACACAGACGGCCATGCCACTGTCCTTCCTAGACTTTGCACGCTTCCAATCTTCAAATTTCAGGTTCATGCAAACCTGCACAAGACCCCAAAAATCCAAACTCTGAATCTTGAGCCCGGACCCTAGCCAAAACCGCAACGGTCCAACCGCTGATGATCTGATGCAAACATGCATCTCTCTAAACCTGGACTGCGGTTCAGGAACTTCATTTAAGGTAGCGTGATATGGACAGATGGCAAACAATGAGGTTTCCTAACTACAGTAGCTTAATTAGAGTTCCTGAACTGCGATGCAGAAAATGCAGTTCCCGACATGAACCCTCACCCTGATTACGAGCAAGTGTCCGTCATTGGAAATTGCTGGAAAGCGAAAGGACACGTGGTAAGTCCAAGATAATTAATTCCTTATTGGGACGTCATTGATGAACACTCAACCCTGAACCATACACCATAAACCCTGAAACCTAAACCTAAAACCCTAACCTCAACCCTCAACGCTTAACCCTAAGTCAGGAATCAATAAACATTGGTCCCTGCCTCGCCATCCTCGGTCAAGAGACGATCACGCAGCGCCTTGTCTCAGGAAATCTTAAGGTCTTTATTGGCGGGTTTAGGATTTGGGGTACTCCTTTGTACCCTCAGGGTTTGAACCCTGGGGTTTGGTCCCCTAAGCCATGGAATATGGCCCTTGATATAGGTATTTGGGACCCAAAACCTAAGGTTACAAACATAAGGGTACAAACTTAAAGTCTTTGGTAAGGGTGCTGCCATGGGGGTTCCCAAATTGGGGGTGCCATGTTAGGAGTCCCCAGAATAAGGATTAGAGTTTTTTGGGGTCTTCATTGGGGTCCCCTTATTTTACGGGAAACTACCACATACATTGGGGACCCACAAGTAAGAACACCGTACGACCTCCTCAAGGCCTCCGTAAGCCTCCCAAAGGTCCGATAGGGTCTCCGAACAGTAGGCCCCCTTGCCGTACTTCATAATATGCACGGAATTTCTACATCCCTCCCGAGAGATCCCTAAAAAATCACACCACTAAAATCCATTAAGGATTCTAAGAAAGTATGTATATATATATATGGTCTATAATGTTGTATATTATGTAAAGAGTCCATTGTCCATTATATACAAATATGCACTATGTATTCTATATATGTATATGTATAGTCCATTCAAAACCTTGTAGGCCAGCCTCCCGGGCTTCCGCGGTAGCAGGACACAGAAGCCGACGCAAGGTGACTGGAAGTGCCTTGCTCTCAGATACAAGTCGATTACTGCTGGTTATTAGGGTTTAAGGTTTAGGGCTTAGGGATTAGGGTTTAGGGGTTTAGGGTTTAGGGGTTTAGGGTTTTAGGGTTTTAGGGTTTAGGGTTCAGGGATTTAGGGTTTTGGGGATAGTAGACAACAAGGGATTTGTTGGCATTATAAATGGACAACGGAAAAGAAAATGGAAACTACCACATCACAACAGGGCATATGGCTCTAAGATTCCAGCCGCTTACTGATGGTGAGTAGGGTGTTTAAGGTTAGTACGTAATAAGGGAAATATTGGGAGTATATAGGGATCCCTATGCACACTGATGGTTAGTAGAAAATGAGGGAATCAAATCTCGATCTGATCTCTTGTATAGTTTGTAGTGGGGACAACTTACTGGTTCTTAGTAGGAATTATATAGGGAAAATATTTGGGTTGTATAGGGATAACGGAGAAAAGAAAATGGAAGCTACTACATATAGTACGCTATAGGGGGGGTTCTAGTGGGGAATAAGGGAATACAATCCCTCTATAACATATTCCTCTATTATTCCCTACTAATTAACTACCAGTAAGGTCATTCATGGCATTTCATATCTGGTTCCCTGTTTCGGCTTATGCCTAATTCGGCTTCATGTACTCAGTTGCTGAATACTTGTGACTCTAGCAATGTCCATCTCGTTTTCCTTTTTTCCGCGTGATTTTCCATGTGATTCTCAATTCCTCTTGGGCTGCTCGGCATTTGCCAAAAGTGAAATGTTGCGGGCTTGGTTTTTAAACGCCAAGCAAGGGGACATGCTACTGTTTGGAACTCTCCGTCCCAGAGTTTAGATGAAGCCAAACTGTATTACGCAGCATCAACGTTATCTGCAAGAGAGCATAAAAGAAGCTATAGGATCTTCTCTGGTTCTAAGTAGGGCTAAACCAGAAACCCTAACCTGTGTTCCCTACCCAGGATGAAACAAAAAAACAAACTTAGTGATGGTTCGTAGAGAATGAAAGAATATAATCCCTACATCGTCCCTATACAATATATTCCCGTATTCCCCGCTGACACCCGTAAGCCACCCTAAACCCCTACACCCTAAACCCTAACCCCAAAACCCCAAAACCCTAAAGCCCTAAACCCCTAAACCCCTAAACCCCAAACCCCTAAACCCCAAACCCCTAATCCCCAAACTCCTAAACCCCTCAACCCCTAAATCCCTAAACCCTACACCCCTAAACCCCTCAACCCCAAAAGCTAAGAGACACAGTTTCTATGGCCCCGGCGCAGTATAATAGAGTATATATTGGAATTATATCAGGGAATAAGGGATATGATCCATCTCTACACCCTAAACTCTAACATATTGGGTACTGCCCCCACCCAGTAACAGTCCATATTAGGGGTCCTATTAAGGGCCATATATAACCATATTATAAGTATTCGCTGAGGTCAGGGCGTTCAGATCCCTTTGAAAACCCCTTGCAGACACACCTCAGCCTGGCCACCCCCCCCCCATCCCGCATGAAATTTCAGCCTCGCCCAAGGTTCGGGGCTTTGGGAATACGCGGCAGGGCGCATTTTTCGCCCTGAGGCCTGGAGGCCCCTGGAGGCCCCTGGAAACCCCCCACATGCATGGATGAAGCTGAGTAACCTCTACAGACCCTAATATATAAT
>CAJNIZ010011013.1:0-11175 GCA_905231905.1 Symbiodinium pilosum | reverse complement strand
TACCTAACTTAAATACCTGTATATCTATACTTACATGTTCCTACAGTGGGAAGCCCCGCCAGCCGAGGCGGGCGCGCGCTAGCGTTTACAATTATCCAACTGTTACTGAGGGGAGGGGAGTATCCAACTAATATATTCCTTTATTAGGGCCCCGGACCATGGTGTAGATGTTGTAGTCCGGGTCTACCTCAGCTCGGTGGGTTTAGGGTTTAGGATTAGTAGGGAGTAAGGGAATGCTATAGTGTTAGGTGTTTAGTGTTAAGAGGGAGCACGGGAGTATACTATAGGCTGAAGGGTTTAGGGTTAGCAGGGAATGAGGGAAAAGATTATTAAGGAAGATGTAGAGATTATATCCCCTTATTCCCTACTAACCAGCAGTCAGATCATGGAGTTTCAGGATTGAGGGCCTCCCTGACTGAAGGTCCTCACGATGGGGAACCCTTTATTCTGGAGGTGAGATACTGGACTAGAATATTGTGCAGTTCCCATATGAGCTATGGTCTAAATTCCTAGCATCCCCCTTAGTAACCGTCCTAATAGTACCCTATATCATCCCCTACATCATCCCCTGTATACCCCCGCCCTTGAGGAGTTAAGACTATAGCTGATACGGGAAATTCTTTGCGCTTCGCGACTAGGCTGAAGGTCTGGTGGATGTTGCTCCGCCTGAGTAATCTTCATTTCAGATGTGTGCGCGAGGGCCCCAAACACTGCAGCCACATGCCTCAGCTACTGTGAAGTTAGCATTATATGGGTATAGCGTAACTGAGCGGTTTTCCTTGTTATAGTAACTTAATTTTACGTTCCTTCATAGCAATCCAAATTCTCACTCTTTGCATGCTCTCTTCCATTTACTTGTGGAAGAAGGCTTAAGCTAATTGGTCATTTGTAATTTGCATGTTTGCCCCATGCCAGCAAGACACTTACCTCTAAGAACCTGAGATTCACGGCCATGGTTTGACAGGGAGCAGAGCGGCACTTACTGCAAAGTCCTGACATGTCCGTATATACTCATTCTTACAACTTGTCTGCTGCTGCTGCCCCTTCTAACTAACTGGACGGAAGTCTGAGGGTTGATGGTTCAGCGCCGTGCAAGTGGCCGCTTCCTCTTTTTCAATGGAATTATCAAGACGAACTCCGTGTTTCTTGCTTTCCTCTTGTGTTCCCTCACAGATAGAAACACTTGCAGCGGATCAAACATGAGTTCTTATGCAAAGGGGTACAGAAATTACATGCCCAAAGAATAGACTTTCTCAGCTTCTCAGGGCTACACAAGCTCAAGAAGCATAAGCCGCAGCTTGGCATGCGAGACGGTACACTCCCCAAACTAACAAGGACCGCAAAAGGGGTCAAAAAAAACGCCGGAGATGAGGGTTTAGCCCTGTGAAAGAGGAAATGGAAACTACCGTGAGATCTAGTCTAGGTGTTCGCTAGAAAACAGAGGAAACCATATGGCAGATGGTACATCAAAATGAGAGTGTGGATGTGATTCTAGAGTAAAAGTCAATGGGGAGGGAGAGAGAGAGAGAGCGAGGGAAAAACAGAAAGACAAACAGCGGAAACCTTGGACAACTCTCCTCAGCCCTCTGAGGCACCCTGCGCGATCCACAAGGCCCTCCAAGGTAACGAAGGTGCGAGTGATGAGCACCTGGATATGAAGATGGTTTTCGTAACTCCAACCCCGGACCCGATAATTCTCACATGACGATAATAGAGTCCTGCTTCGCAGTATGGGGTTAGCTAGATTACCAAAATCCATAAAATACTAGAGCTTTGCTGACCATTATGAACATTGCTCTTCTAAGTATTATAATCCACAGCATTATAATAACTACTCCCCCTCCTCCTACTCTTATTCCTACTGCTGCTATGCTTCTCTAGTACTGGGGAAAGATCCCAATTATCCCAACACAGCCCCACAGCAACTAGTGCAACTGGCTTTTCTTCCGAAGCTAGCATTAAGCCATCTCGGGGCTATCCTCAAACCCTACACCCTAAACCTTTATAACCCCTTGGTAGTCCCCTACATCATCGCTTAAATACCACCCTCCCCCTTTAAGGAGGTTAGACGCCAGCTCATTTTGGGGCGAGGTTGGCTAAGCTTGTCAGAAGTAACCTGGACCTTCATTGCCTTGTAAGCGAAAGTCAGGTCAGGGGCCCGGCAAGGGGCAAAACTGGGCTTTTGGGCTTGGGGTAATGGAAAATAAAATGGAAACTACTACAAGTTTAGGGTTTAGGGTTTAGGGTTTAACAATCAGAAGGAAAACTTGCTTGCAACCCCAAGCCTGGACCCTAACCCTTAAGGGGGCTGAACCAGACTAGGGGTGGCATTATGCTCCATTTCTGGGGCCACGTTGGAGTCCCACTGTTTCCATGGAAGCTACCAACTAAAGCTACAACACCAGGACGGCCTCAGAGGCTTGGTTACTTTTTGGAAGATAAAGGAAACAAGATGCCAAAGGAACTGGAGATTCCCGTGTCTGGCAAACTTGCAGAAGCCTCGACGAGGGCTGGACCCATGTCATACAAGCCCGGTGCCCTGGAAACCATACTACAATAAGAGTACCCTTTTTATTACTGATTGACTGGAAAAAGGAACCCAGAACCCAAAAAGGGAAAAAGGGTACCACTGATCTTCCTATGAAGAGAGCATCGTGCCAGCCAAGTCAGTGCATTCAGTGGAGGTTATCAACTGCAACACTAGAACAGCACCCTGTCCAAATAACCCTAGCGCCCAAGTACCAAGCAATCACGTACTTCACGAAACTGTACTGTACTACATTTCATTATACCGTAAACCCAAGTACCCAATACTTCGGCACACGAACGCAGAAAATCCGAATGTCATATATCATTGTAACCCCAGACACTGGGTATATGGACCCTTGGGGTTGGCTACCCCGGGCTTTGGGTTCTTGTTGGGAATCCATGGCCAGGGTTTAGTCCGACTAACATGGAATCCCCCATGGGCCCTGTTTAGGGGACAGTAGTCTCTGCAGCTTCCACGCTACTTTGGTCAAAGGTACTTTGTGGGAGTTCCATGGAAGGAAGCATGGCCTCACTACATGCCAGGCACTGAGCCCTCTAACCCTCAACCATTGAAGGCAACCTCATAGACTTGTACGGGAAGCCGTCCTACCCCTTGAAAAAGACGGCCGGACGCCCCTGACACTATCTTGGCTAGCTACAAAGGTTACAAAAGGGAATCCCTGCACATTGAAGCGGAACAGCGCGTTAGGGGTACTTCTTGATCCCCCTCAAACCCTAAACCCGAAAAACCTGAAACCTCCCTCTCCCTTCTTTTGGCCAGGGCACAACATAGGGAGGCGTCAACATGAGGTAGCGATCCTCAGTCTAGACAATTCCAGGGATGGGTACCTTACATAAGGGTTAAGGGTTTAGGGTTCAGGATTTCGGGTTTAGGGTGCAAACCCCCACACCCAACGTCCAAAAAAGCCGCACGCCCCAAACCCTGAACACCTAAACCCTAAACACCTAAACCCTGAACCCTCTCAACCCTAAACCGTAAACTAAGCTGCATGCACAGAATTAGGGATTATATTAGAGAAGGGTATGTTGCGTGTCATCACTTACGGTTTAAGGCTTTGGGCTTAGGATTCAGGTTTAATGTTTAGAACTAAGGGTTTAGGCTTTAGCGTTTAGACAGAGGAGTTTAGGGTTTGGGAGTTGCAGCAATCAATTGGGGAAACGAATTGCCATTAACACTGCAGCTATTTCAACCCTGGTGAGCGTCAAGCTTTCAAATGAAATCTGGCCGGCGCACAGAAGTTTTCATGGGACCCTTAAAGCATTTAGATCAACTTACCATATTATGGGTATATAGTAAATAGCAGGGCTTCCTTATTACAGTAACTTAATGTAAATTTCTTAACAGCAACCCAGTCTATGCCGCAGTCATGTCGCATGATAGAAGCCCTTGGAAGACCTCTTGAACAGCTGAAGAGCTAGCGCAAAACAACTCAAGCCTTAAATCCCAAACCGTAACCCTTCAAAATTGGAAGCACTCAACAGCTACAAATAAAGCTTAACCCCGGAAACTCCAACCCTTGAACTCTGGCAGCTACCCTTTGCACTCCTGATCAAACTCTTTACAATCCATATGCATCCCATGAAGCCCAAAACAAGCATAAAAACGGCGGACACACACACACACACACAATCATACTGATACTATCGAACGGGGGCAAGCGTGACTGCAGCCACAATCGTCATGACAGTGCATGCACTGACTTAGGAATGTGACAACCAACACGATAACCAGTACCACTGCCACTATCATCTGCATCCTTATGACCCCTTTCAACAAATCACCCCGGGAGTGCCAGCAGGTCAGCGCAGGAATTGTTCTTGTGCATGATATTCAGAAATCTTGGAAAATGACTTCAAGACTGATGAAGGGGCAAGGCTAGGAGACACCCAATCGGTTCCCATATCCCGCTTCGGTTTGGGGTCAAGAAAACCATGGGTGGTATGACAAGAGAAAGCGGTATGTGATTCTGGATTAGCGAAATTCAGCCCGGAAGGCTGAGGCGGTAATGGAAGTAATGACCATACCAACGGAACCCTACACACGCCAACCCAATACCCTGGATCCCCCAAACTCTGACCCTCAAACCCTCAACCCTAAATCCCACACGGCAGAGGCCCTGGCAGACAGCCTCCGGATCGCGGCCACCGTTGCACCCAGTTTGGCTTGAGCTTCGTCGTCCTGGGTTGGATTGGGGTTTAGGGTTTATAGCCCTCCTAAAGTAGATAGAATATCGCTTTGGGTCTAGTAGAATAACATCCCCATATACCCCATATTCTATCTCCTTCAGGGGGACCATACCCTAAACCCTAAACCCTAAATAGTAGTTTCCATTGTCTTCTCCATTATCCCAATATAACCCCCATATTCTATCTTCTTAAGGGGGACTCCTAAACCCTAAATAGTAGTTTCCATTTTCTTTTCCATTATCCCCATATAACCCCAAACCCTAAACCCCAAACCCTAAACCCTAACTATGGGGTTTAGGTTGTAGGGTTTCGGGCCTAGGGATGAGGGAGGTGGGGACCCCCGCAACGTTTGTAACGCGATACATTGGGTCATGTTTGGCTGTTCTGAACAAGGTGTAGGGTTTAGGGTTGTTTAGGGTTGAGGGTTTAGGGTTGTTTAGGGTTTAGGGTTTAGGGTTGTTTAGGGTTGAGGGTTTAGGGTTTAGGGTTTAGGGTTTAGGGTTTCATGAAAATCCCCTAAATAACCCTAAACTCTGGTAATGGGTTTGGGCTTTAGGTTTCCACCTACACCTAACATCCTCATAGAGGTACTGTTGCAACCTTAGGCTTTTGAGTGTTTGGGGGTTTGGGCCTAAACCCCCAAACCTTTGAACCCAAAACCCTAAAGCCTACATAGCCCCAAAATATAATATATTGTAGTTTACATTTTCTTTTCCATCATCACCCTATACTATCCCATTACTGGCCTTGAGGGGTCGAAGCCTGGACAAGAACGTCCAAAAACTGTTAGCCGTGGGGGGTTTAGGATGCGGGGTTGAGAGTTCGGAAGACTATATGAAGTTGTGCGCTTTCAGGACACCAGAAAAGTCAAAGTTAATCTTAAGATGAGGCCTCCAGCGCTCAGCATACGTGCTCATCAGAATTTGCAACAAGCCCTCTGTTTTCTAGAGTGCTGCTCATGATCAGAACACCTCACGCCCCTGGACTACGACAGAGTCGTATGTCCTCCTCAAACTCCTTCGCCAGAGCATCAGCAAACTCCTGGCCAAACCACAGGCACGGAGGAATGAGCTTTTGTGAATGGTAGCCCTGTCTAGGACAGCGGCCGCAGTATACCGCTATCTTGAACAACCCTAAAGCGTAAACCCTCCTGGGTGTTTAGAACCAAACCGTAATTCCTCGGACTTCAATATTTCAGGTGGTGCGAAGCATGTACCGGCAAGAATATCTTTCGCGTAGAAGAATGGTGCCTTAATGACACAAGCGTTAACCCCTCTTATGATGAACATTTCCCCACATGTACAAGAGTACCCTAGTCGGGTGAGGATTAAGGCAAAGGGGCTAATGCTGCTATTAATTCAGGCTTGTTATGATGTTCTCGATGCTTGGCTCTTCTTGCTATTGCTCGTGGAATGTGGCCCTTGTTTCCGACAGCCAAACAAGCAACATGAGGTTTTTATGATGCTTGTGAAGGCCTGTAGCATCCCAATGACCCTAAAACCGAAACCCTACACAGAGATCCTCACCTGAAAAAAATCCACATTGGGGATCTGCTTTTCGCGCGCGTCCAAAGTGAGGATTAGAGTGTACCCGTGCGTCTAAAGGGGACTCTGATTCTTTTAAAGTACTCTAGATGGTTACCACCATCCTTTGGAGGTTTAGGGTTTAGGGTTTTGGAGGTCTCTTGGAGCTCCCCTATTTTCATGTGAGGATTCGAGGAACATGAAATTGGTAATTATTTGGGCCGCCACATCCCCTCCTTTGCACACACAGGGTAGTTTCTATAGATTAGGGGACCCCAATACACACACACTAACATGATAATCCTTGTTGCCGGGACCCCGCAAAAAAGGCCACCCCTAAATCTTGGGAAACCCTAGGCCCTATATTATACCCGTATAAAGCCCTGTAAAATAATGTAAAACCTCTATAACCCCATTGCATCCCTTATATAACTTATAACACCTGTAGAACCCTTTTGAAGCCCTAAACGACAAACCCTAAGCCCTAAACCCTAAGGCCCAAGCCCTAAGCCCATCTAAGCCCTAAAATCTAAGCCCTCAACCCTGAACCCTAAGCCCTAAGCCTCCAACCCTGAAAGGTACCCCTAAGTTGACCCCTGCCTGGAAGTCGCAATCTACGAAGACTGGCCGAGCAAGTCCAGGCCTGGAAGTAGGACCCGTAAACCCTATTTATCCCTATAACATCCCTATTATATCCCTATAAGATCCCTATGATATCCCTCTAATGTCCCTATAAAATCCTTATAATATCTCTATGTTATCCCTATATCCCCCTTTAAAGGACCCAAGGTGAAGAATTCAGAGTCACTGGGGATCAGTGGGGAATAAGGAAATTATGGGGTGTAGGGTTGGAAAAGGGTTCGTGTGGAATAAGGGAGTAGACTATACAGGGATTATATAGGGATTATGTTCCCTTATAGGGATACAGTAAGTTCAGAGTTGATATGTTTCTCCTTGAAATAGCAAATCAAAGTGCTAGATGTATAGCAGTGGCTGTAGTAGTAGTAGTAGTAGTAGTAGTAGGAGGAGTAGGAGTAGGAGTAGAAGTAGTAGGAGGCGCCCCCCCCCCGCCTACCAACTTTGTTTCCCAGATTGCGCGTGTTGTCCAAACTGAGGAAATACTTGCTTTCGAAAGAAAGCCAAAAGGCTTTGTAATTTCGTAATGCGTGGGAATGCGGGGAGGCGGGGTGGGGTAGGGGGGGAGGGGTGCCAGGATGGGTGGGGGCGTAGTGACGTCAACTCGAAAAGCGCACATGCAAAAACTATTGGCGTTTGCAACATGTTTGATGACTTTGCATCGGTGGGGCGGCCGGGGGCGGGGGGTAGTAGTGGTGGTAGTAGTAGCAGCTGTAGCAGTGGTAGTAAGAGCAGGAGTAGGGGCAGGGGTAGGAGTAGGAGTAGAGAAGTAGGAGGCGGAGTAGGAATACGAGGAGCAAGAAAAGGAGTAGGAGTAGAGGTAGGAGGAAGAGGATGCAAGATTCGTTGCTGAGAGCTGTTGTTTTAGGATGTTACGTCTCACCTCCGGCACAGGAACAAAAAAACTTTGGGTTTATGCATGAAGGCTCACAGTGTGAAGGTTATGATACAAAATGTAGAAAGCCATGGGACACAATTTTGTAAAGCCATGATGCAGGCCTCCCAGTGAGCCAAAGTCCCCTTAAGATGGAATAGTTTTGCACCAAATCAATCAAGGATCCTAGCAGAATATGAATAGATCAGCTGAAGTAAGGGGTATTGGGCTCTCTGACCATGTATATGTGCGCTCTTATTCACTTGGAGGCTTGCTGGACCCCGTGGTTAGCATAACCATATCCTTCCGCCAAAGCCTGCAAAACACTAACAATTGCCACAGTAGCAAGCACTCCATTAGTGGGTACCAGGGCCCGATATTTTCAAACGGAAGCACAACCACCGCGTCCAGAGGTTCAGGCTCTTGGGTTCAAAGGAAGGAATGCTGCCTTTTGTGATGCTATAGAGGTGACCGGGACTGGTTGAGGAACCTGTTTCGAACAAAGCTGGTGCTTTCCTCTATGACCAAGAGTACCGCTTGGCTCATCCCAGAAATTGTCGAAACATCTTCTTCTGGTGACGCTGCCCAGACAAACATGCAAACCCGATTGAACCCCGTCACAAGGCTAGAAGCCTTTGGAGAGCTTCTTTTGGGCTTCCATTTTCGTTTGTCGGAGTATATACTCTAAACCCTGAAATCCTATGCAGTCCCAAAGCGATTTTTGGGGACAAGTAACCCTAACCCCAGAACCTTAAGCCCTGTCCTACACCTACAAGCCTGAACCCTCAATCCTGGACCTTACACTCTGTAAATGTCTATTTACCACTTCATAAGCCCTACAAGTGTTACAAAACACTTCTTCTTAAGTCTGTCTCGGGCTCCGTCCCTCCTGAGCCTGGGACCTTAAGTTGCGCTTGACCGGAATGGTGGTCCAGTTGATGTCCTAAATGGCTAGGGTTCTTGGCTTGGGGCTTACTGGCTAAGAGCTTCCTCGAAAGTTATCTGGTAATTCGTTCTAGCTAGCTTCGGATGATGCTAAAAGCAAGGGAACTACAGCACTGCTAGTTCTAACCCCAGTGAGAACTGATCAAAGCGGACTTCTTACCACCTATGAACCTCAATGTAGGGTTGCCCAGCACAACACCGATTATCATAGACTGTCTTGTACCATAACGACACCACACGATCAAAATCCTGAGCCCCAAATCCCAACCCCTGACCCTACACCCTTGACTTCAACAACCGCGCACATGCAAGCAAACACGGACATCAGCACTTAGGGCTCACTCTCTAGGTCTGAGTACCCAAGTAGAATAGAATTTGGGTTGAAAGTATCCAGAAAGGACCGATTCCCAGCCCAAATTGTATTCTGTTTAAGTACTCAAACTCTTCCCACGAGACGTCAAAAGCTAACAGGGTACTACTGGATCGATTTGCAACCACGGCTGTAACATCTGTCGCACAAATCCCTGTCACTTTGAGGTCGGTTTTGAACTACAAGGAATCTGGAACCATGATATTGATACTCATTTAGGGCCCTATTATTGTATGTTGTCTCCATGGGCTTGGACATGAGCTTGAAGGGGCAGATTACCACCCCGAGATTGGAGAAATTCTGACAGAAAGCGCGCTACCGGTTTGGAAGACGTTTGTGTCTGTAAAGTAGGAGCACCATTCAAATGCTGGCAACCCAAAACCCGCAAAACCACGTAGAGCTTAGACGCTGAACCTCAGACAAACCCATGCAACCCCAAAGCTTATGTTCTTCCAACAGAACTAAGTCAGGCCCATACCCACAAGTCTCTTAAACCCCTTGGTTTAGGGTTTAGGGTTTTAGGGCTTTAGGGTTTTAGGGTTTTAGGGGTTCGGGCTTTGAGCCCGGTAATCCGCCTGCATCCGCAGCGCCACTTCCTGCCACTCGCGGGCGACAATGGCTTTCATGCCTTCCGCAAAGCCTGGTTCAGGGCTTCAGGTAGGGTTTAAGTTGTTTAGGCCTTATAAGGTTCAGGATGTGCATTCCGTGATATCTAGTTAGGAATAAGGGAATGGGTGAGTGGTTTTACGATTGATGTTCAGAATTTATGGCCACCTGCGCGGAAGCCTTGCAAACAGGCAAGGTCTGCAAATTTCCATAAGCTTCGACCCAGCGAAGAAATCCTTCCACTCCAAAACTCTGATCTTTGAATATAATACTGCTTTTAGTATGAGCCGTGAACATGTGAAAGAACTTGAACTAGGTTACCATTATGCTGAAAGCATAATTCGGATGGTAACTTGGCTTCAGTCCTTACAGGCAAACCAGCAAACAACTCGTGGTTGTGGTGGTGGTACGTCCGGCAGTAGAGGAGCAGGAGGAAGAGCGGAAGCAGGAGCACCCAAAACCACTCATCCCAGAACCTCAACCTTCATCAGTGACTGCCCTAAACCCAAAGCCTTAAACCCTAAATCCTACATGATGAGACTCTGGCTACATTTTCCAGAAGTCTGTAAGGCCCATTACACCCGCAATTTTACAATAAATTCAGAGCCTGAATTCAAGCCAAACTCGGAGTGTGTCGTGTTTGGCCGACCATTAGCCGAGCTGCCGTTATGGAACTTGAAATAGCTTACCATAATATGGGTACATAGTAAATAATGGGATTTTTCTATGATATAAGTATAGACATTTCAAAGCTTTATTCAACAGCAACCCAGTTTAAGGTGAGGCCAGGGGAGGTCGTTCCGATTTGCCTACCTGCAGGCAACCCTCAACCCTCAACCCGAAACCCTAAGTAGTAGTGTCCATCTTCTTTTCGTTTCCCTACAAACCTAAACGTCAGATCCGGATAGTAGTTTCCATATGCTTTCCCATTCCGCGAGCCTAAATCTCGAATAGTAGTTTCCGTTTTTGTGTCCGCTTCTTTAACCCTGAAACCTAAACCCTAAGTAGTAGTTGCCTACACCCTAAAACCTGAACCCCAAATGCTGAACCCTAAATCCTACACCCAAAAATCTCGTCCCCAAATAGATAGCTGCCTGCACCATAAATCCTGAATCCCAAATGCTGAACCATAATTCCTAAACCAAACCCTCTACATCCGCTCTTACCATTAAAATACTCCCAACAAGGAGCCCCTAAACCCTGAACTCTAAACCCTAAACCCTGAACCCTTTAACCCCTAAACCCTAAACTCTAAACTCTAGACCCTAAACCCGAAACTGCAAAAACCCTAAACCCTGAACCCTAAACCCCTAAACCCTAAACTCTAAACCCTAAACCCTAAACCCTAAACTCTAAACCCTAAACTCCAAAGTCCTAAGCTTCGGACCTTGCATCACAGGGGGTGCTACCCGATCCATCAGCCCAAAGTCGAGGAAGGCGATCCCTGGGCTCAACACGCCATTTACGGTTTAGGGTTTAGGCTT
>CAJNIZ010011012.1:0-11469 GCA_905231905.1 Symbiodinium pilosum | reverse complement strand
CGAGCTCGGTGCGAGGTGGGCATGGATTTTTTGGCTTTAGGGTACCCATTGGGGTAATATTAGGGTTATATAGGGATAATGGAAAAGAAAATGGAAGCTACTATTTAGGGTTTAGGGTTAAGGGGTTTAGGCTTTAGGGGTTTAGGTTCAGGGGTTTAGGGGTTTAGGGTTTAGGGATAGGATAAAACGGTTAGATATAGCGTTATATGGGGAATTAAGGCCCAATAATGGAGAATCAAATGGAAAAAAATGGCAAATGAAATGGACACTGGGTTAAAAAGGGGTTTATAGGGTTTAGGGTTTCCCAAAATTAGGGGTGCCTTTTTGTGGGTCCCCATTATAAGGGCTATAACATTTTGGGGTCTATGGTGGGGTCCCCATGTTTAGGGAAACTACCATAGAAGCTGGAGTCTAAAGTCCTTAAAGGGGGTTATGTAGAGGTTTATATTGGGGACTCTTCTAGGGGTTATTAAGCGGGAAACTTGGAGTTTAGACTATAGCTCATATCATCCCTGCCTGATATATTCCATTATTCCCTATTAATCTCCTAAACCCTAAACCCTAAACTTTAAACCCTAAATCCTAAACCTTAAGCCCTAAATCCTAAATCCTAAACCCTAAATCCTGAACCCTAACCCCAAGCTGAAGCTTGGGGGGCAGATATAGGGGCCTCTGGGTTTTGAGGTGTACTGGGAGGTTCAGGATAATTACCAACAATTGTTTAGGGGTTTTAAGGTCAGGGTTTAGGGGGGTTTCAGGGTTTGGGGTTTAGGGCAATTACCCAAATAACTGGTACTCACAACCCAGTTATAAATATATTTGGGACGTTAGGGGCTGATCATTGGGTTGCAAGTGATGTTATGACTGGGCTATGATTACCTTGATCATCAGTAGCGGTGAGTACTCCTCAGTGAGCAAACAGGGACTAAGTGTATGGTAGCCGAGAACCTCCAAATAGTCCAGGGTTTACTCAAGGTTCAGGATTTGGGGGTCAGGACCAGGTCTGCACAGGCTGCTCTGTGCTTAAGCTTAAACCCTCCTCTCCTCTCTTCAGGGTTTGGGGTTCAGGGTTGATTGTCCCCGTTAAGTAGATAGAATCTGGCTTTGGACATATTAGAATAAGATCCCTATATACCCCAGATTCTATCTACTTAAGGGAGACTATAGGGGCTCGATTCCGAGGGACCGGAAAGCAAAAGAAACAGTGATAGCACAGCGGTGGACAAAAGTACGGTGCTTGTATAGATCTTGACAGAAGGGTGGTGCTTGCAAAACGGGCATAGGTTTTCTCGACACCACCTTGGCAAGCCACAGTCTAAACCTGCAGCCACAGCATGGGTCACCCTCCCCCTCCACCATATCGTCCCAATACCGAAGAGACCTGGGTTGTCAAAGATGTGGTCCCTGGTTAGTTCCCTAGTATAACATGGCCGCGAATATCTAGGGTGCCCCAGAGAAGGACTCCAATTTGGACAGCCCTGTGCGTAGATGGAGGTTCAGGGAAATTTCACAAGTATACAGTACTTATAATTTGCAACAGTTATAACGCCCATGGTCAGTACACGTCATGCACTAAGCTCAGTTATCCCCATTGTTAACCTACTTACTGAGTCTCCCTGGCCCTCAAAGTATTCTAAACCTTGATTCTCCCCCGCATCATGCGCCTCATTAAAGGCAATTCGCGACGCGCGAGTGGCTTCGCTACTGGCTACACTACTGTGCGGAACACCACGAAGGATGACTGCGTATCCGCCCTGCAGTAGTTACGCATGGGTAAGAGGATCTGGCTTAGGGAGGGACATTGTTTGTCCTGCCTGCCTAGTATTATTGTTTGGACTAGAATCTCCATGTATTTTGGAAGTTTCCATACATAGGCTCCCATATCCCAGATATAGACACGCAGAATCGCTACCAGCTTTGGCCTGGGCTTGGATGAAGACGTATAAAACGAACTCCCTACAGTTTACACTTGTACCGCCTACTTGATAGGTATCACCCAGAATGCTGCCCCTATTAAGAAACTACTGCAAACTCCCCGGTTCCATTTCATGTCCATGTTCTTTGCAAGTTGCTTCTCCGTTGCACCCCGTAAAGCTGTAGGCAGCTGGGGTTACAGGCAAGCGTTTCGTAGAAATTGGTCTGTTACAGGAGTGCCGGACCTAGACCGAGGTGTTAAGCTACAAATGTGGCTGCCAGCTCAGGCACATCCCCAAGGGACCTCCAGATAGAACAGATCCCCTGCGTGACCTTTAGATAAGTACCTATAGTAAATGTCCTTTTAAGGGGGTCTCTCCTTTCTGGGGTTCCCACCCAGAAACAGGGCTGGTGGAAGTGGCTTTTGTACTTGGGGGGGGGGGTTGGGACCAGCGTTGTGTTGTCGTGCAATTGCTTGCGTTTTAGATCCTATCTTGGCTTGCAGCCAAAACCGAAAGTGGAAGCCTAAACCCTAAACCAGTACTCATGCAACAACCCGCTGGAGCGCAAAGAAGGTATTAACATGCGTGGAACCTCTGACACGGAAGAAATGATCCAGACCTCTCGTGATCATTACCTCTCGTGATCATTCTACCTTCAGCAACGCCTTGAACAAGGGGGCCTTGTTCAGGTGTAGGATGAGCACTCATAGTTGAGGGAGGGCTGCAGTTTCATCACGTTTTCGGCTTCGCGTAAATTTGCATTGAGGCAACGCACATAGCTGCACTGATGCTTTCAACTAATGGCGGTTGATGGACCAGATCCCGGATGATCCTATACTTGTATTTGCTAAGACCTGCATACTATACCCTAGAGCTTCCAATTACCTAAAGAGTAGGTTACTGGGTTATGTAACTATACGTAGGATATATAAAGCCCAGAACGTGCCATATTGGTGACTGGAGAGTCAGGGATACTTAGGTGCGAACCCTAAGCCCCGCCGCACTCAAGCCCTTTTGCTGTCTCAGTGCTACCTGAGGGCTTCCCAAAATTAGCGGTACATTTTTGTGGGTCTTCATAACACAGATTTCAGCGTTTTGGGGTCTATATTGGAGTGCCCTCATTATCGAAAGCTACCAGCGACTTCCATGACAGCCGGGCTTAGTGGTGGTCAGTATGGAATGGGCCCGACCTCAAGAGGCAAGTCTGCTTGGATTTAGGGTTTAGGGTTTAGGGTTGGGGTCATTTCAGCTGCGGTTTAGGCATCAGAGGCGAATGTCGAGTACGGAAACCACTCCTGGTAGCAAAGCGCGAAAATGACACGGGACACTGTGCGCAGAAGGCTTCCATGTTAAGATAAGACATGGCCATGCATGCCAAACTTCTGCAAGTATTTGGGTCTCCGAGACGGCAGCACAGCACGGGCAATTTACGGAAGCTGCATGGAAAGCCTGCGGAAGGGCCAGGTAGCATTCCCAACCATCAGGCTTCAATTCTTGTATGCCAATACTTCTGAAACCACGGCTTATTGTGAGGACCTTGGCTGCCTGTCCGCAGAGGATGGTACCCACTCTTTTGTCCCAACCCCACTTCTGAGAAAGGCAACCTATAGCGCGAAGCTTACAAAGCTTCTTGGTAAAACGGACCCGGTAAACCAAATCAAAAACAGGTTGCGGAAGCAACTGTTTCACCCTGCGGCAGGTTCGCGGAAGCATTGCGTGGAAGCATGGTGATTCTCCTCTAGGTGCGTGGTATACGTGGTATAAAAAGAGCCAACCTAGGTCCTGTGTCTCCTTATTTCTTGTACCTGCTAGGTGGGGCCTTTGCAAGTAATTAGTGGGCAAAGGTTATTTGGTGGCGATCATCAATAAAAGAAGGTTTTCCTTAGCTGTCATGGCTGCTTGAGCCATCTTTGGGCAGTGCCCCATGTTTCCTTAAGCCTCCGCTTGCAACAGGTTCCCCTTGGAAAGCCTACTTTCAGGTTCCTCAAACCTGAAACACGCTTACCTGGACCTGCTAAATGCCCAAATTAGAGTAGTTACGGCTTTGGCTTTGGCTTGCGAGGTCCAGGTAAGCGCCCTGCTGATGCCTTAAACCCTGAGCCATACCCTCAAGTTATAGTCTGCCTTAAGTAGACAGAATATGGGGTATTTGGGCATCTTATTCTTACATCCCAAAGCCATATTCTACCTACTTACGGGGGACCATACCCCAAACCCTAAATAGTACTGCCATTTTCTTTTCCGTTATCTCAATGTAACCCATCTTCTATCTACTTAAGGGGGACTATAGTTCCGTCCGCGCAGGACCCAACCGAAAATCACGCAATGAGCTCTGCTCTACTGCTCGGATCGATAGGTCACGTGCTTGGCAGGTTTCGTTATGGTTTAGGGTTTCAGGCTTTGTGTAGGGTTTAAGCAGGGTTCAGGGTTTATGGTCATAGTGGAGCATCACAAGCATCACATGGAAAAGAAGATTGGAATTAAATGGACACTCGGGCTTCAAAGAGGTTACGTAGGAAGGATCTCACACAAATTTTAAAAGCACCCCACAGTTTTTAATACGCGCAATCAATTGACTTAACGAACCGGCAAGCTCAATCTGAGACCCTGGACATTTCGTAAGTTGTCTGGCTTCATGCCCGAGGGGGTTCCCAAATTGGATCCCTATGGGCCCACCATACAATAGTCATATACCTTGGGATTAATTACTGTACTAAGAATCGCAAAAAAGGTTGTGGGAGGTATATGACAGTTACATACGTTGGATGTGACCTCAGACCCCACTACAGGCCCATATTCGAGTTTATCATGATACCTCCAAAGCACAACTCTAGCTTTTCGGTCCTTTCCGCGGCAGTCAAGGACGTAGCCTTCCCTCCTCCCTCCATCCCACCGCACCCTACACCCTACACCTTTATAACCCCTATGTAACCTTATATATACCCTGATATAAAAATCCCTACACCCTTATAACCCCTGTAAAAACCGTATATATACCCTGATATATTATTGTAGTTTCCATTTTCTTTCCATTATCCCCATATCATGCTCTTATCCCCAAACCGCTTTCTGTCCCTATTCGCAGCAGATCGGTTTCAGAGCACAAAAGCCCTAACATGCGGAATCAAGTGGACAAGAAAATGGAACATGAAATGGGAAGAGGAAACCTCATCGTGGGACCCTCCTTGTACCCTTATAGCAGGGGTATATGGTTCCCCATAGTGGGTATTTAGGGTGTGTAGAAGGTCTATAGTCCTCCTTAAGTAGATAGCATATGGTGTATATGGGGATCTTGTTAAAATATACCCAGAGCCATATTCCATCTACTTAAGGGGGACTATACCCTAAACCCTACATAGTAGTCTCCATTTTTCCATTATCCCAAGAAGATTTGTGCCAAGCCTCACAGGCTCCCACCTCGGGAAAGAAGTTGGGCGAGTTTGCAGTTAAGGTTTAGGGTTTAGGGTTTACGGGTCTAGAGTTTAGGGTTTAGGGGTTTAGGGTTTAGGTTCGGGGTCCATTTTCCTTTTTTGGTTTTATAGCATGCGTGGGACTACAGTTTGGTATATTATTGTATGTTGGGAACATCTAAACCCTAAACCTTAAACCATAAACCCTTGTTGGGAACATCTAATACGGGGAGGTGATCAGGCATGAACCCTAAACCCTAAAACCCTGGGGGGAGGTGATCAGGCTAGGATCTAGGCATCTAGTGCTTCCGGATCTAAGGTGTACAGCACTTTCATCAAGCAGGTACTGCACAACTCTGGCATTGCCAGGCAGGTTGCTGGGGACACCTGCTTCTTGGAAATCAGGAATGCCCTCGTCCGAGTCATTGTCAGGGTGAGCCGGATCGGCCTCCTCAGCTGCCCCCCGAATGTGACTTCAGAACGTCTTCATAGGCCCTCGACATGTCGAATGTCAGTTTGATCCGGCGTCCGACCAACCGCTCCAGGGCAGGCTCCAGCCAGACGTGTTGGGTGGGTGCTGGCTGTCTCCCATCCTCATCGTGTTGTGCGGGGCTGTATGTTCCCGCGCAGGGATACCTGCCCCGCCCAGGAGGCCGGCCTTGAGGGGCAGAATTTAGGGAAACCCTTGTAGTTACTATATACCCATATTCTGGTAAGTTAATTAACAGCAACCCAGTATATCAGATTTGTTTTGCCCTAAACCCCAGCCCTTGGGCTTAGGTTTGAGCTTTGAGCATTCTCATGTCTTCAGAGCATTACCTCGCTCTAGGTGAATGTTTTGTTTGCATGCTGACCTTTTCCCTGATGTCGTTGACTGTCTTAGTGATTTCGGTGAAAGCCAGAGTACTGTTCTTCGAGCTATATAGCGGTGTGATTAGGCCTTGGGTTTTGGGGCTAACGCCCTAAACGCGAAAACCTATGGCACGGTAGTTTCTGGCATCTTGCTGGGGCCTTCTCCCTAGCAGCTGCTGGTTGTCCCCGCAGGATATACTACACACAGATAGAACTTAAGTAGGACTGATGCCAGCTGAAAGTGCCTTAGGGAACTTGCACCCTCCAACATCCAGGTAGGTAGGCCCAAAAAAGCATCTGGTTGCCCTTTGGCCGGCCTAAGCCCTAAACCCTAAAGATCTTGCGAGGGCTTCCGTTCTCTGAGGAACCGCCTACCAAATCACTAACAGAACTAGATTGGAGAGTCTGGGTACCCCCCCTAGCATACCTTGAATGCCTCGACCCTATATACCCCTATTTCTCTCTATGTGCCCGCATATCACCCTGAACCATAAAGTATACGTACCATTGGCAGACGTTCGCCTAGGGCCCGATGAGAGACGGGGACGGCAAGAGTCGCAAGAGTCGCACCTGGAGGTCTGTGGTCTCTACATAGTTCTCATCACGATCATGATCATCATGCTGGTTCAGAGTTTCGGGAGCACACGGCGCAAGAAGATGAGAAGGAGTAATGTTGGAGCCCACTGCTGTTCAGTACACTGCCCGCTGATAATGCTCGTACACTTATATGAGATACCACTAGTAATCGTACTCTGAATAAAGGTCTCTGATGTTTGTGGACTAGGTCGCAGAGAAGTTGTTCAGGCCTGGGCATTTGTAGATACTGCAGCTGACGAAAACAGGTTGACAGTACATTTTGTGCGCATGCATATTCTGGTGCAACATGCTCACCCTCATCCCCGTCATCATCACGATCAAACTATTGTTATCAGAAGTGTCATTAGCGTTGTTGTGGTTACTAGTACGTTCTTTCTTACTAGCTTTATTCTTGTTATGACGATCATGAGCAGGAGGAGTCGTAGAGCAGTAGCAACAGCAACAGCAAGAACAACAGCAGCTTCGGCACGTCTGATGAACCTTTTGTCAGTACTGGGACTATAGTCCCCCTTAAATAGATACAATATGGGGTATATGGGGACTTTATTTTAATATACCCAAAGCCATATTCTATGTACTTAAGGGGGACTATACCCTAAACCCTAAATAGTAGTCTCCATTTTTCCATTATCCCAATATGAATAAAGCCATCTTCTATCTACTCAAGGGGGACTATAGGCAAAGGTGCTGAAGCGCACGTACCTTGTGCTGATGGTCTAGGTGACAGCAAGGTTAAGGGCTCCTTCATAGGCTAATCTCCCGCACACTAAGATAATCCGTATACCGCTCTGCGTAGGTGGAGGACTAACCTAAGGTTTATGGTGAAGTCATGTTCAGTGAGAAGTTGCTTTGTTCTTTGCCCTCCAAATTGCAAAGCAATCATGCAAATCTCCCCCTCATCCCCATTATAGAACGATGCCCAGTAAAATATACGGGCTATTTCGAGTAGAAGTATTTATTATTGGGAGTGGCATCCTGTGGGGCCCTCATGTTTTGCGGTGTTTTTTTTGGAGCTTACTGAAATTTAAGACCTCCGCTATACCTGGCCCTAAACTAATAGCATCTGTGACGCACGAAGATGCAGACAAGGAACTGGCTTACTGCGCGTACCTTTCTGTGACTCTTCCCCAAATGCCCATGTTGGTATATGATGTATACTTGGGCCTTCAAGTAGGTATGGGAGCCCTTTTGGGCCTTAAGTATATACCACATTGCTACATGGACCTTTGGGATTAGATATGTCCGGTTGTGGGGGGGGGGGTGTTATTGATTGGTGGAGGGGAGGATGCCACTCATTGGTTCCAGCCCCATTAGAGTTTAGGGTTTAGGGTTGACCTTCAAACTCTGAATTTATCCCAAGGCTTGAAACCTGTCATGAGGCATGAGGCAAAGAGATAGTACCAGGCGCCTTCCACCAAACTGACAGGAAGCCCTAAAGCTGAAATCCTAAACCATCAATCCAAAACCCGAAAAACAATTGGAGAGTGGTTTCGAAAGAGACTCTTTTGGTGCTATAATCCCCCTTAAGTAGATAGAATATGGGGGTATATGGGGATCTTCTTATAATATACCCAATGCCATATTCTATCTACTTAAGGGGGACTACATATTTTAGCTTGGAAGGTTGAGGGGATAAGGGTTTGGGTTGAAGCGTTTGGGGCTGCATGCTAGCTTGGGAAGGTTCGGGGGTAAAGAGTTTTAGAAGCAGTTCCGAGGCTTAATGAGTCCTAGAGATAGGAATGCAAAAAGCAGAGGCAGCAGGAGATACGAGTAAACCCTAAACCCTAAACCCAACACTAAAGGGGCATTACTTCGACTCTCTTGTGGGTGCAGACCTGCGCAAAAAGGGGTGTGGACAGAATGTGGCTTCCAAGGCTTCATGTAGAAATGAACATCCTGCTTAACCGTAAACCCTAAACCCAAAACATATGCTTCAGACAAGGATCGCAATGCTAATGGTAGTTTCCCAAAACTAGGGGAACCCAATATGAAACCCCAAATACTACACTCCCTATCATAGGGACCCGCAAAGAGGTACCCTTCTCCCAACATCCTCACAACCCTAAGCCCTTAGCCCTAACACTAAACCCTTATTCCTAACCCTCCTTCAACTGCCCCTGGGTCTGCTGGGTTACCCTTAAGGAACTTAGATCAAGTCACCATAATGGGTATATGTAGTAACTAGTAGGGCTTCCCCAATATACTAACATAAACTAAGTTCCTTAAAAGCAACCCAGCACAAACCAGGCGCTAACGCAAGTCGATGTGCTTCCCACACCACCGCCAAATCGCCGTCTTCGAAGCCCCTCGGTTAGTTCTCCAACGAACTGCTTGTGCCGGCAAACTTCTTATACATTCACGTACGATTCCTACGTTGACTACCATGCCACGTTTCGCAGCGCACTTGCCTATGACGCACTGGGATTTATAATGTCGCATTTTGGAGCTCTGAGCTTCAGATTTTTCAGGCTCCGGAGGTTTGGAGTGACGAGATCCCTGCAGCAGTTGTTCTATTATCCCCCATAGCAGGGGTATTGATTGATTAAGCCTTGTTTCCCTTTTGGGGGTTCTGAGTTCTTTATAAGAAGAACTATATTCAAAAAGGCAGACCTGCTTAGTCCTAGGTGGCTAGGGATCCTATCATAGTAATCGATATGACAGCTCAGGGAGTCAATGCTCAAGCTGGCACACTTTAATTCCACACTTTGCGGCGACCTTCAGGCCTTCAACCCTGCAATGCGCTGTGATTCTGGAGTATAAAGGGGTATAAGATAAAGGTTATATAGGGTTAGATATGGATGAATGGGTAAGAACATGGAAACTACAATATCAAATAGGTGTATGTGTGATATAGGGCTCAGGGATATTATCCCCAATAAAGGAGAATCCAGTGAAAAAGGGAATGAAAACATGGGCGATGTCCGAAGGTTCCAGTGTTGCATGCTCCTGCGAACCTCTGTTGTTCTCTCGCACCTTAAACCATAAGCCTTAAACAGGCTGCCCTATAACCTCAGCAGACCTAATTTTCTAGCTGAAAAAAAAGGAATGCCCATGAGCTGTTGAAAAGTTCGGGATCGCTCTTTAACGGTTCCTGAACATAAGGATATATTCAGGAGTGCCGAGGGGACCCTACTGTAGGCAACTACCACGCGTCGTATGGAATTCCAGTGTTACTTTCATTGTTCGTTGAAAGACGCCTCTCAACGCGGGCCACCCTGTTTCAGAACATAACCCCTATAGATAAACCCGAAACCCCTTAACCCATAAACCCCTAAACCCTAAGCCCCTAAACCCTAAAGCCGAAATCACAGGGTCCCAAGGGCTCTCCCTCCGCCCTTTCCTGAGGCTTAGACGAACCGCCGGATCGCGGCAAGAAAGCTGCGCTGCATGTTGATGTTGTTGAGAGCTACCCTGTCCAGATATAGCCTCGGCCTCGCTCCTTCTGCCCAGAATTAGGTTTGGGGTTTGGGGTTTAGGGTTTAGGGGTTTAGGGTTTAGGGTTTGGGGTTTAGGGGTTAGGGTTTAGGGCTTAGGGTGCATGTTATGAATATTCTGGTATATTATAGCATATTATGGTATATTATGGTATATGATGGTATTTTATAGTATATCATAGTATATTATAGAATTTTAGAGGGATATGATATAGAGCTTGAAGAAGGTTAAGTAGGACAGGATGGATAAGACAATGAAAGCTACAATATCAAAGTCTGGTCACATAGGGTTTTGAAATGTTATCCCCAATGATGAAGAATCAAATGGACAAGAAGATGGAAAATGAACCATGCAATGGAGACAGGGGTGGTGTCCTTTGAGTCATCTCAGGAAACCTTGTTGAAATTTAGGGTTTATAAGGGTTTAGGGCATGCCCCAAAGATTTGCACAATGTACGCTGTGCACGTCGGGTTTGTGTAAATCTCGCCCTTAGATACCAATAGCTTCGTTTGGCGTGCTCTTTGTCGTCTACTCTGGTATGCGCGGCCTACTGTGGACGCAGAAGAGAGTTCAGGGCATAAACGCGCTTGTAAATCAACAAAATAAGCCAGTGGAGGTGCCCTGTGATCAACCCTCCAGCTGAGGATTCTCATAGCAAAGCCCATCCTACCCTAAGCCCTAGTGTGTTGCCCAAGAAGTCAACATTGCTGAAGCTGTGGCTGGAAGGAGGAGTGTAGCAGCAAGCGGAAGAGTTGCACAAAGGGAGTTGCGTGCGCTGTCGCGCCTGGCATCCGCCTACTGATGTGGAGGGTACTACAGGCGCAGTTCAAGAGGGACCCGCAATTTTTGGAAGCAAGCATTTGGGCTTGGTTGGCCTTGAACAATTCCCTTTTGCTTACCCACCCTGCTGGTTCAGGTGGGAGGAACCCAGGCGAAGAGCTTTGGAAGCTGCGTAGGGCCTAATACGAGCAAAAACAAGAACAGTAGTTAATGTAGCAGCAGCAGCAGCAGCAGCTGCAGCAGCTGCAGCTGCGGCGTCCTGGTCGTAGTCATCTTCGTCGTCGTCGTCGTCGTCGTCGTCGTCGTCGTAGTAGTAGTAGTAGTAGTAGTAGGTGCTTCCCCTACCACCTATGTTTGTTGATGATATTTTCACTACCAGAGCTTTGGGGGGGGAGGGGGGGGGAGGGGGGGGGGGGTGGGGATAATTGCGTATAAACCGACCTCAACCAGTCAACTCCCCCAAACTTAATGCCTTCCTT